>JAODTR010015750.1:0-26430 GCA_025399935.1 Amblyopsis rosae
CCATCTCATGTGGTAATGCTCCATAACATGTTTTAAATATGTTACATATATATTTAACTTAAATCTTGATTTTAAAAAAATATCGCAAATCAAATCGCAAGATCTGTCAGAAAAATCGCAATTCGATTTTTTTCCAAAATCGTTCAGCCCTAGAAAATAGTTGCTTACTGCTATATTAATTTTAACATATTGTATAGGGGTGCATGCAATAACTCCTTTCCCATATGGGCCTAAGTGCTTTGGGAGACCGGGGAAATTTCCCAATCCTTCCCTATATTACTCGCTTCCTGTCTCTCTTCACCGTCCTATTAAATAAGAAAAGGCTAAAAAGAAAAAAAGATGCATAGGTACAGTATAGAACACCATAACTACTTATACATACATGATATTTTCATTTCAGTGGATGTATTATTTATTAAAAACCAATGGCTTTCTTAATGGCAGCTGATTGAATAGGCTTGCCTTGTTTCCTGTTTTATGATACAGATCCAGGGCTTTGGTTTAGCAAATGGAACAAGCTTTTCCTATGCCAGCGATTGTGCCGGATTCTTCACTGCAGGGATTTGGATGGGGCTTGTGACAACGCTGATCATGCTACTAATTCTTGTCTACGGCCTGCAGATGATTATGCAGCTGAACACCATGGACCGCTTTGACGACCCTAAAGGTCCAGCTATATCTGTGCCTCAGACAGACTAAGATGTTCTGTA
This sequence comes from Amblyopsis rosae, assembly GCA_025399935.1. Taxonomy (NCBI): domain Eukaryota; kingdom Metazoa; phylum Chordata; class Actinopteri; order Percopsiformes; family Amblyopsidae; genus Amblyopsis; species Amblyopsis rosae. Next base: position 711 of record JAODTR010015750.1, read on the forward strand.
CCTGCATCGTTAAGCCACTCAGTGCCTCTTGCTAGATTACATGGGATTGTTTGATTGCACTTTTGCTGGTGAAATAACTGGACCTTTTACAAAGTAACTTGTAAAATGTAATGCGATAACCTTGTGAAGTACTCCAGTCATCTTAATGTTCAGAATTACATTACTTTTGGGATAAAGATATTTTTCAAGTTAAATTCCATTATAGTTGTCCTCACCTGCAAGTGCAAAAAAAGGAAAACACTCCATGATTATGGCTTGCATTGGGTCTTTTCGAAATGCATGTTGATCCCTTTGTCACACTGTTTGCCAATCAAGAATATTTTGATCATTGCAGTGAATGCCCTTTGTCCCAATAAGAATGTGCACGGTATGTTGTTGGACATGTTTCAATGTGTTATGTATTTATTGCAGTTGTGTTGTTTAAAATTACTCTATTGAAATTGTCTGTATATGAAGTTGATTGTCTTAAAGAAACTCAAAACAGAATACCGGTACTGTTTTCTTCCCTCGTATTCTTACTTATAGTTGGCACTCCATAAGAATATGTTCGCTAGCGCACGAAAAATATAAATTTGTGCTGCTTTCGATGTATCCAACAGTTAAGACATCGTGTGCTGATCGCATTCGTGCTGCATGTGCACGTTTGTGTCTGCCTTCACTCTCACATAAAAACTCGCCCCAGCTCTGCCGTTACTATAGTTACTAAGAGCCGTAGTGTAAACAAAAGGATATTGTATCGACGGACGACTGTTATTAAACGTGAAATTATTAAACTGAATAATAAATGCACTCTGCATTTGAGCTATTTCCACCAATAGTACCGTAGTCCCACTGTCACAATGAACAGCAGAAATCCCATGCGAGGTCAGGGAGTTGGTACCGGTACTTCCAAGAAGCTGGAGAAAAATCACGTTAACGTACGGTATCTAGGCAGTATGACTGTACCGTACCGGTAGCTAACTTACTGATTATATATTCAGGCATTAGGCGACAGGGCTTAGTGCATGCTTTTGCCAGGACAGAATAGGAATGTTTTAACAATTATTAGCAATGTGTATGATTGTGAGCTACAGGTGAAGTGAACATTTGACTTGAACGTTTAACTGACGTCATAGTCTTTTCTTTTGTGTGTGTTGTCACTGCTGCCACCGGTGGTCAGGGAAACCTATTTCAGGCCACACCATATGAATGTTATTACTGTAGCAATATACAGCACTGTAACCAACCACTTAAGGACAAAGAAATTAATTTGTACGCATCTATTTAAGTAATACCCTTTACTTCAGAGACTAGTTCCATTTGAAGGATATAGTCGCAAACAATGATCAGCACAAACAAGGTTCAGTTGTGTGCACTGTCACTTCCCTGTCACTACATGAAGCTGTGATCCAGGCTGGGCTCCCCCTCTTCTCATGCATTGCCCTGCAAACACTGTTCTGCAACTGAAATCATTTGTATCTGATCATCACACTTTAGAGTGTGATTGGGTGTCTTCACACTGTCATTAGAAAACAATAGTTTGTTTCATCTTAGACTAGTTTTACCCATTTCCTTTTAGATGTTAGAACAATACCCTACCAAGACTGGCTACCCCACTATGGCCAGGGAAATACCATTTGGATCAACCACACAGAGGTTCAAAACAATATCTGGCAGTCCAGAAACCTATCAATACTCGGATTATCAGATTTGGTTCAAAGCTCAATCCTGGGGATGTATACCTTTTGGATCGAGTACACACATGTTCCAAAGCATGTGTGGCCCTCAAAAGTAAGTACAGCTCTTATATTTGACATCTACGAATAACAACTATAACTGAGAAGTTGTATTTAATTTTGCATTGCAGCTCTAGGTTTTATGCTCTCGATACAGTGAGGAATAGGAAAGTGAGTTGGCCTATGTGCTTTGGGTCGCTAGACTTCAGCAGACTACCTCAGCTGGAAGCAGTGAAGTTAATGGTTAGTTGAGATTCCTATACAGTGTATGAACAACAAATCTTGATGTTGATTTTTGCAAGTAGTTTTGTTTTCATACAGGTGTATGTATCTATGTACAGTGATGAAAGTATAATTTAAGTAAATGTATTCAAATTCTGCTGACAGTATATTTTTCACACATGCCCATGAGGCAATACATGGTAATTGACTCAGAAGAAGCAAATAACGTTGTTCATATGGTAACAGTGGTGCATGTCAAGGTCTGGGATATATTAGGTGGTAAGGGAACGGCCTGTACTTGTAATCAACGTGTTGGATGGGGAGAAACGGGCAGACATGAAGACCTGAGCCACAGATGGCCAGATGATTTGTTTAGAGCATCTCCCAAACAGCAAGGCCTGTGTGGTGCTCTGATCAGCAGTTGGCGGGTACGGTGTCTGAGCAGGGACAAACCGTGAACTGGGCGACAGGGTGTTGGCACCCTAAACTCCTGGATGTGCGAGAGCAACCAACAGACAGAGGGGCACTGTGGCACAACATGTTTACGGGAGGAATGTGTCACAACTGCTGCTTATGGGGCTGCAGACCACTCAGAGTGGCCACACAATAATAATGACCACCTAGGCGGTGAAAATGTTTTTGCTAATCTGTATGATGTACGCTATTAATAGCTTAATTGTAAATTGAATTCACTTCTTTATTAAACCAACCAATGTTCTTCTTTTCAGTTGCCAGATATATTTTGTGACAAGCACAAAGCGCTGGATGACAACGACAACAAGAAGTGGAGAAACAGAATTGCTTACTTTAATTTGTATTACTCATAAAGGATAACTTTTGGGGTTCACACACCTCCAACAGAGGCACTTGAAGGAAGCCCGGAATACTGAGCACCAGTGTTAAGGAATATGATTCATGCAGAGGATCTGTAATGTGAATCATTGTGGAATAACTGGATTGGGTTAAATAGCCTATTTGATTTTGCACTGTCCAGACGTGATATAAATGAATAATGTAAAAACTAAAAGCAGTGCTTGGCCCACTTGTTTGGTAGCAAATACAACCAGCTACTGTAACCATTAATGATTTAACACTCAGACAAGGGAAGCATGTTACTTGGTGTGGAGTAGTCATACCACCAGAGCTGTTAGCTATGTGCAATATAGGAGATGAGTCAGACATCCTGCTGCCTCTTTGGACAGTAATTGGGGGTGGATTTTCCATGTGGCCATCCAGGCACCATGATCAGGATCCCACACCTATTCCCAATGATGGGATTACTACTGCGGGCTAATGTGAATGGGGCGGCCAAGATTCCTTCAAGTGGTGGATCACAAGAAGCTGCTTGACCTACATCAACGCTGGTGATGTATCTCTACTAGCATCCACTTTGACAGGGCTCTTGGGGTTGACGTTTGGTGCAGCGACACCACTAGTGCACTGCTCTGGTAGTACATTGAGTATTGTGAAGTCCATGGGTGGCTCTTCTGATGTAGTCAAGCACGGGAATGCGTGATTAGGCAAAGCCACTAGCACCTGATTCATATGGGTGGTTCCTGTATGAGCCACACATTAGCAAGCCCACTAGGCTAGGTTTGTCCTTGCACCTGCAACCATGCATCACTTGTAATTGTATTTGTGGAAGTCGAGGGAATCTTCTGCCCTGCGGACTATGCAAACAATGAGCAACAAACCTGCAGGTTACATAGTAATTGGGAAATAAAACAGTTTGCCTTGAGTGAGTGGAATACTTGCTTACAACCTCCCTTCTACACAGTATTGGCTTATGTCTACAGAGCTGTGCACAAACATCAATGTCCCAAAATACAGCCGTGGAAAAAAGTAAGAGCGCTCAGACGTTTTAGATTTTTACTATTTATACATTTTTATTTTTTAGTTAGTGCAGTATAGCCTTTGTATTTTAGACTAATATGTATATAATGTTCTGTTTGTCATCTATACCTTTGCAATGTGACAGCACTGAAGTTAAAGGAAAACAATAATCCACATTTGACAAATTTCTTTTCATTTCTATAATGCCATTCAACATACATTGGATAATATGTATTTTATACAAAATCAAAATAAAGAAAATACATAAGGAACCTTTGTATTTGTGGACTAAAAGTCCCGCTGGAACGGCAGCAGTGGTGCTAGTATGCTAATTTCTGTATTCTCAAAGTACTCCTGTAGTCGCCAATATAAATAATCAATTTATTTGTCATCAATATTTAATCACCCTAACTTCTCCAAGGTTTACTAGCACTTCCCACTAATGTTGTGGTGAGTATCTTTTCTTGACAGCTTTTAGGGAAACCCTCTGTAGAGCAGTCAATTAAAGGCAGGGTTAGTCATTCTCGAGAAAGATTGCCAACTTTAAGATCAAATCAAAACAATATCCATCCGCGGTGCCGCCCCACATTGAAACACATTGCATAGCAAAGCGTAGTACTACGGCTTTGTTCATGTGAGTGGTGTTCACCACTTTGTTTATGTTCGGATGTTCCCATTTACGGAGTCCGGGCTGTGTATCAGATTATTTTTTCCACATGCACAGAAAACGGTAAAATAACAAAATGCGAGGAGATATTTAGTGAATTTGACACAAAGTGTATTAGCTTACAATTAGCTTGCAATAGCTGACTATACCTATGTTTTTATTAACTGGCAAGACACACAATACACAATTAATACAATAGTGGACTGACATGGGTTTTGCTGTGGTTGCTATAAACATTGAACATTTATTATAGAGCACATGGAATTGCTATCATTGTTAAAGACTGAAATATGGGAAACATTGAATCAAAATGTTTATATATACAAAATGACCAGCCTTCTGTGTTGATTTTATGACCCTTAATGGTAATAAGACACTTTCAACATACACAGAAATGAGTGCCATTTGCTCTCACGCTGATATGGGAGGAGTCTGTAAATATCAAAATAGCCAAAGTCATCAGGCATGTTGACGACACAATTGTGAAAAAGCAGCCGGCCACTGGTCTAGGCTTCAACGTGGGGCCCATATCCCAGCACCAGCCTCTGACAGGATTATTAGGTCACATACGAGTCCCTTTGTTCCACTCAGGTGGACTTAAACTCACTTCTTCCTTCTAACTTTAGGTTTCTTGACTGGCCTGAGGTAGGGGTTGTCTATTGTATTCTCCTCACTGGCCTTGGCAGAGGGCACCACACCACTCGGGGGAAGCATGGAATTTTCTTTATCGGCTCCTGATTCATCCTGAGTTTGGAAAGACAACATGAGATCAGGATCTGAACCGATAATATGTGAATGAGCAGGCCTCCATACATTGTTTATGGATACATAAACTGTCAAATGTGAGACACACCGTTTAATGCACAATTAATTTGACATAAACTAATTGTATCTTTGAGTTCAAGGGTTTCTCAAAATATTAAATATACACATTGTTGATAATAGGCAATTATCATTATGCCTGCCTTAAATGTTCAGTATGCAATTTTTATGGTTTTATGCTGTGTTTGCAATAAAAAAATAAAATAGAAATGTGGTGTACCAGAACATAATAAAATATAGTTTGAATACACAAACCACCCTAGCCCTATAACACAGACTCTGTACTTCCATAGTGTGCTAGCAAATGATGCTGCTAACCATCTGGGAGTTAATATATAGTGGTGCTGGGAGGACTCACATGTATGTTGTTTCCTGTGGCGTTCTCACTGTCTGTCTGGTCATCTTGTTCCGAGGAATCCGTCTCCTCCAGCGTCTGGAGCTCCAGCTCCGAGGGCAGGAGGGCACTCAGATAGGGAATGGCACTCGGCCGCGCTGCAATCACTGATGAGCCAATCACAAGCCACCTCGTTAAGGCTCGTGTTTCAACAAGCACTTAGTTGATCTCACCCCTTGTGGGAAACTTGACAACCAAATATAATCAAAAGTGGGGCCCACCTTTGTTGTGAAACATACTGCATGCTGTATGTTTTTGAAAGCAGACTATTTTCCCACATTCCAGAATCAAAAGAGTGGGCAATAATAAGATACTCTTGATATTGACATTCTATTGTGACAATATACTGTTACACAAATACATGAAAACATACATTTGCTTTGTCTGGTCCAGTATTGTTCATATCATGATCATATCTGATATAATATATTATTATTATATTGTCATATCACCCACCACAACAGAACCAGAGCATTTGTTTTAACTGTTCATCTTAAGTTAAAATCCACTTACATGGGAAGGCAGTAATGTCGTCTTTAAAGAGGCTCTGTGTCTCTCCAGTCTTTGCCATGAAGCGTGTAAGCGCTCTCTCGACGTCTCTCCTCTGAGATGCAGCCTTCTCTCTCACAACTTGGTAGTCAGACACAGGCTCTCTAAACGTCTAAGTGTCCAAAGAAAAAAGCACAATACAATTGAGAGGGTACTTTACTGTACTTCACTCTGAGCAGTGATAACAGAGTGTGTAACACCATTGGTGTAAAATTATAAAATGGTGGGCAATAGACTTAAAGGTCTACACTCACAGGAGTCTTGATGTACGTATGAGGGTCAGGAAATTCTGGATAATGGCTAGGGATGTGAGATGGATGTGTACGCTTCTGTCCGGCCGTCAATGCCTTAGGCGTCATGGGATGATTTGTCACTGGAGCTGAAAACATTTAAATTGTACTGAAATTATTCAGTCAATATGATAAAGCATAAACATCCTACTGTATCTCATACTTGTCGGTATGGTTACCACAGCAGAAATACCAACTTACGAGCAGTTATCACCATCCTTTGAGATCTTTTTGCATACACTGGGAGAGTGTCTACATTGAAACCTACAGATGGACAGATTTTAGTAATGCTATGACACATAATAGACAGCAAAAATTGACTTGATTATTATCGTTGGTGTTGATGTTAAGCCAACCCACCCATTTCAATGAGCGTGATGACTGCATCTGGCAGTGTAGGAACACTTCTGGCTGTGTGTTCGCAGTACGCTTTAGCACTACGACCTATTTCTGTTATATCTGAAAATGAGTATAAACAGAACGTTAAGGGTAGCGTCCAACCGTTATTACAACCAATACAATTATCAACTGAATCCCACATACAGCTTTGCATCATCTCCGTGAGTGATTCTACTGCTGCCTTCTCTGCGCTCTCGAACCCACACTCCGTGAGCAGGGCACTAACCACCACCTGCAGGGTACGTCGCCTGGCAAGATGGTAATTCTCTGATGGAGTGGTGGCAGCTTTACCACTGCCTGACCGCTGGAAAACACACGGGGTAAAGAAGTGGGTGACATGGTATGGGAAAAGCTTTAGATTAGTAAATGTTGGGCATGGTTACATCAGTAGGCTATTTTAATAGTCAAACTAAGTATTGGCAGTTCAGCTGTTGCTGTTGCAAGCGTTGTACGTTATGTGCTGAAGTTGTGTCGCACGATGGTGACATAACAAAACCAAAGGAACATGATCATACCCCTCCTGTACTGAGCGCACCGCTCGATACTACTGCGGGATCCGCCATCAATAAATCTTCTGCCTCTACCCGTTTTATAGAGTATTTTCATACGCAAAGGCGTTTTATTTATTTTATGAAATAAATAGACGGCTCGTAACCACGAAATAAAGTCTAGAAAACATTTCCGTGTGTCTAGCGGATGTAGAACTCTGCCGGATAGCACAGCTCGATTTCACTACTGACATCTACAGTAATAACATAGAATGACACCTTGACTTATTTGCCTAAATCGGAGCTATTTGTTTTTGTTGTTATATATTTATACCACAAATTATGCACATTTTGGAACATATTGTAATATATGAATATGGTCCTTACAAATAAGTAATGTTTATTTTCATTTTGAATTTATTTTTGGTATGGATTTTCTAAAGTTGCGGTACAAGCTATATATTTGTTTTGATATTTTAGAATAATTACAATTGTAGAATGATTTGTAGAATAACATATGTTTAGAAACTTTTTCTGAAATAAAAATGAATGTGGTAGACTAGGTGAGCACCAGGATTTACTGCATTTATGCATTTTTACCATGTACATACATGGATGTCCCCTAACAGGGTGCAAAACATCAAGGTTCATTTAATAACACATAACACATCGTGAGTTGACCTGTGTTACAAAAGAAGAAAAAATGGATGCCACACCTGTAGTGCTAAGTCTCCCAATGTACTGCTTGTGGGTGATTTCAATGTGCATGTTGACAGAACAACTAGACAGAATTCACTGCTGATTTTATGTTGTTACTCTATGACATGGATTTAATCTAGAATGTTAATTTCCCAACTCACAACAAAGTCCATATAATAGATCTAGTCTGCTCCACTGGTGTTTCTCCTGACAATGTTGCTGAGGGACACCTCCCCATATCTGACAACAAACCCATCTTATTCGAAATATCTGCCCCCCTCCCAAAGCAACGACCCAACCACACCATCACATTTAGAAACATAAAAAACATTTATCCTACTAAACTCATGAGCCTGACTGACATCTATCCCTGTCAGCACTCACTATAATGACTGCCTTTCCTCCTCTCTAGATACCCTCGCTCCCCTCAAAACCCGCTCAGTCTCCTTTACCCACACTATCTCCTGGTACACCCCTGAGCTATGACAGCGAAAGGCTGCTGGACCGCATCTTGAGCGTCTGTACAAGAGGACTGGTGAAGAATTGAATTCACAAGCACACCTCTGAATATACAAAACTGCCCTCTCAACGGCCAGATATTCCTACTACTGCTCCGCTGTCACATGACTCCCTTCCCCTTCCAACAAGCATGTATTATTTATTTGGTTTATTTTCTATATATTTCCCAGTTCTCTTTGTTTTGGGTGCGTCTTGTTTCTAGAATATATATTCTGCCTTGGTAAAATGTTTATTTCTTTAATATACTGTATGTCTCAGCCAAATGTTCTATATTTACCTATTTGCAATGTAAGATGTCCTTGAGTGTTGTAAATGTAATGTAAATGTAAAGTATGTAAATACTGAAATGGTCACAACTCCTATCTTATCCTAAGTGGTGGAATTGGTGGTGTTACAACTCTCCCCATACAACCATACCCGGTATCACCTAGGCTATACGATCAATCAACCTATTTGTTATATTAGGTATAGCTTATATAGCAATGAAGGCAAAATATTCAGCATCAATTCAATATTAGGACTACTGAATTTGCATATAGGCTATTCCAATAATGAAGTTATATAAAAAAAGCATATTTAACTTAAAATATAATGTTTATTAGACTGCCAAACAAAACATATTCACTTACATTATATTTTTGTCTTCAAATTATTACAGTAATCACAGAGCATCTGCTGCCCAGCAGCAAACACAGCTGTTTCGTACACAGTCCTCCACATCCATTTTCTCTCAGAGTTGCCTAATGAAAATACATTTCAGAATTCCAGCAACAACATTTCAAGTACAATTTCACACAAAACACACACTGTGGTTTTTATTCCAAATAGAGTTTGGCGGAATTTTATGGCCATGTCAGGGAGTTCGAGCTTCTTTAGGAGGCATGTAAGCGGTTGGCTTGCTTCCTCTGCTCAGACATCAGGGGATTAACCTTGGCCTTAATCTTGGTAGCCTGAGCCTCCATAGGCTCCTTGGCCTCCAAAAAAATTCTGATGTTCTGTGGCATTTGTTTCTTGGTCTTCTCTATGATCAGGTCAGTGTCGCTCTCGTAATCGTCCAAAAATGGAGTGCAAACCGTTTCCACCAGGGCACCAGCCAATCCAATCAAAGCCAGAGTACCTCCAAGAAAGTAGATCTTTAACATGCCCCGGCCTGGCCTCTGATGCAGCATCTCCTTAGCAAAGGGAATAATCTCTTTAATCGTCTCCATGTTTCCTTGTTAGTTATTTTTGTCTGAAAAAAGAGAAATATATACATGAATACAAATTGGTAGCCACTCTGTACAGAAACAGAAAATATTACTTTTAAATGATTCTACAAACTCAATTTGGACATGCTACTTGCTCCAGAAAGATAGCATACAGTCTGAAACTTACATAAGTTCTCTGAATGTTGATGATTCCTTGGTGATTGGCTCCAACAAGCATCCACAGACAAAAACCAAATGGACGATTCTAACATTTAAAGACACGGGGACTCAAGGCATGAGGCAAGAAATGCATATTCATGATGCAGTGTGTTTGTAAACAGGTTTATGGGAGGAGCCTCCTTATGCACGTAACCTATGCCCGTAACAAATGTCCCTGATGTAGTAATAGCTCTGACAGGGCTTCTTTGTGATAGCGGTCACTAGGTAAAAGTACAAGGGGTTCATCGTTTAAAGGTCAGAACATGAGGGTTGTGAGCGTTTTTGGTCACGTAGTACACATCTTATGTCATGTCTGCCATGTTAATAAGTGTAGTATGTAGCCTAGCTCATCTGACCTGTTGCGTCATGTGACTAGTTAATGTATCAAAAAGAAATGTATTTTTACTGATTGGTTTTCACAGCCTAGATCCAAAATGTATTTACATAAAATATACATAGAAAATGGGAATGTATATCCTACTGTATGATTTGTCACAATTTCTCTGGAATCTATCTATCTATCTATCTATCTATCTACCTATCTATCTATCTGTGTGTGTGTGTACAAGTATGTGTGTATCCTTGTTTTATTTATTCAAATTATTTAACTTTGCTCAGTAATATTAATAATTATTTTTTTTAGAGAACCTGGCAATATGGGGCTTATATGGGGAGCCTTTAAAACGTATTCTAAATATGTGGGGAGCAAATACAAATACAGCACTCACACTGCAAAACATGAACATTGAACAACAGGATTTGTTGGTTTGTGTTGCGTGGCTTATTGTCCCACATTGACAGAATGATTACAGTCCAAACCTCTATTATTGATTGGCGTGATTTGCATGGTTCCATGATGTTGGACCCCTCTAATCCTGTTCCCTCCTGTTCATCAGACGTCATGCAGGTGCTCTCTGATGTTGCATGCTAACTCACATTGAAAGAAATGAGTTTGTCTGCCCTTTGACCTGGTTCCCTATTTTAACAGCAAAAAAGTGAAGCTGCTGACGTTCTTATGAAATGTGTCTAGTCTTTGTCACAGAGAGCAATGTGTCACAAGACGTTATCTTAGCCAAAATGACAACAAATCAATGTGACTGTGTAGTGTGCTTCATATCGTGCACCTTAACTGAAAGATGGATTCCAAATATATCAAATAAAGTTCACACTTCTCCACTGACTGTTAGTTTTATGGATAATGCCCATTTTTGTTCAACTCTATTCTATATTTTAAGTCTGCCTGCCTGCTCTTGATTCCAGTTGACATTTCACAACGATGGTGAGTAGTCCCAGTGTAATTATGGGTATATTAATGTTGTCATTATGTGTAAACGGAGAGAATAACAACGTTCCTCTTTGAGCCACTGCATTTTGGCATTTATGTTTGTAGCGGCTGGTAAAAGGGCAGAGTGTTTGTAGACCTTTGCTCCAGATTTCTGGGTTGTGTGCCACTTTCATTGAATAGACAGTCTGTCTCTGTATACCTGCCCTCTGTGGATGGGGAACTATCTTAAAAGCAGTGGCATGAAGGCTAAGACTTTAAGCACCGGAACACTTAATACATTTTAGAGTAAATAAAAATGCATAAATATATATAAACTATTTAAATATCAAACTACCACTGTAACATCGTTATCAGTTGAAGCTGTAGCCCTCATCTTGGCTGGGAAGCACAGGAATTCACATTATGGCTAAGTCTGATCTTATGGTATGTAAGTGCTCAGCAGAAACATTGAACTGGCTGCAGCAGCAGCTATGGCTCTTACAGTTTACAATAAGGTGAATAGGAGTGGATATTATACTCTCAGAGATGAGCAACTGGACTGAACAAAGATGGTACAATTGGACACAGTGCACAGGCTTTATTAATGCACATCAGGGGAGGGAATCCCCTACAATACATATACTGTAACTAGATCAATATCTGGTGAACACAATACAATGCCACGCACTGCTCTTGCCTGCCTGGAACTTGGCGTTTAACCTGTCTGAGAGCCTTGTGTGCTATCTTGTACTTATTGTTTAATCTTCATATGTATTCATGCTGCTCAAAGTTTAAACCTGTACACACACACACACTTTGTATTTGCTTTATATATATATATATATATATATATATATATATATATAAAATTTTAGAAAAACAAAAGGTTAAGAGACAGATGAATAAACATGCATTTTCATCCAGAAAGGGGACTGCTCTTTCACATGCAGCAAGACAGTTTTACATGACATCAATAGGAAAAAAAAGCACAATAGTTATTGCAGTACAATATTGTAAAGTAACAACTTTTAATCACATTTTGATGTTCTGATTAACATAAATTCCCTCTGATCAGAGAATATAGTGCTGTCAGCATATATGTATAATACATGCTTACGGTAACAACACCAACATTTATAATACAGTGCTTATATTACTGTAATTTCACCATTGTGTGTAATTTGTGTGCTGAATCGGATTCTGTCGTAGGCGCTCTTTTCAACGCAGGGATCCAGAGACCCGCTGACCTTCGGGGGCATTCTGAAGACCCACCCCTCATTTCATCACCTCAGCACCACGTGGGACTGCTGCTTCAAATAAGCTGCATGCTGAATCAGTACTCAACACTGACCTGCAGAGGGCAGTAGTGCACCATTCAACAAGACTCATCAGGCTGAAATTTGAATACATTCTGTTTGTAAATGAAGAACATGGCTATCTTACCAAAGATTGTGTGTTGATCACATGCATGTTCATATGAGTCTTCACATAACTGAGCACACTCCAGTCTGTACTGCTTTGCTGCTGTGGCTTTTACTATACCTGCAAACACAGAAGAGACTGGTTAGCTAATCTAGCCATAATATTTGGCAGCATTGTTATGGAAGGTGAGAATATAGTGGATGTTTAATGGACATTGGTACAAACCTGTTAAGGTTAGCAGGCTCTGAGAAGAAGGCATGCTTGCCCTGTTCTGCTATAGAAGGAGGGTGGTGTGGCTCGCTGTGGCTCTGACTGGCCTTCAGGGAGTTGTAATGGCTCCTTATACCAACAGGGCTCTGGGGCAGGGACATGCACTTGTCCCTGGGTACGTTGCCTTTCGCCGCCACAGGGTCAAGCATCTCCGGGTAAAGGTTTCTGCAGGGTTCGGCTGGCGGGGACACGGTAAAGACCTTGATGTCTGGGATATTGGTCTCCTTCGTGACCATCTCCGAGTGGGCCAACTGTAGCTTTTTCATGTGGTTGATAGCCACAGTGGCATTGAAGGCTTGCTGTAAGACATGCAGGAAAAAAACAAGCCAACAGAAGCCATGATCAATGTGTGAGCTTGATATCCTCTTGGATCTGAATCTTCCATTTAGATTTAGCTGGTGCTTTGATGTAGGCTACTCTGTATACTGGAACTTTCTTGTGCTAATGCTAAACATAACATTGCACTTAATGTAGATTTAATTTCTCCTTAGCCCTCCATCTCCCGTCAGAAATCCTTAGGTACAGAATATCCATTAAACGGCCCTCAACAAGCTTACTATATCGGAGCTCCAAGTACACAAATGTGCACGCGGCTCACGCTCACCTTCCACCTGGACTTGGCGAAGTTCTTCTGCATCTGAACACTGACAGAGTAGTAGATGTCCTGGCTGCGGGCTGTCTTTCCTATGATCCTGTGATAAAGCCAGCGTAAAAAACAACTTCCGCATTTAAGCTTAGGTACATGCACTTGAATTCCAAACTAAATGATGTGGTCAGTTATATACTAACATAGTTACATTACAATTGTCAGATAAGAGATACTAGAATTATAAATACATACAAAAATATAATTATTATAATAACAACAACAACATCAGGTTAAATACTGTAGCTTCACACGACAGATATGAGAACACAAATGTTCTGGGAAATAATTAGGATACAATGAGTCTCACCATGGGTGTTTGAGTGCCTGGTCTGCGGTGTAACGCATCTTGGGATCCTTTTGCATCATGTTGCGGATGAAGTCTTTAGCTGTATGTTGAAACAGTGCTTGGAGCATTAGGGTCAAGTCTGTAAGGGAGGATTCAGTTTGGATTGTGTCAGTGTGGTTGTTTACCAGAGTCAGCGATCTCGTCCCAGAATGGAGAATCAAACTCATACTGGGCCTTCATGATCTTTGCGAAGAGCTGGGTTTCAGTTTCCTCATAAAATGGCGGGTATCCACAAAGCCTTAAAAAATAAAAATAAAAAAAAAGGAGCCAATTCCAAATATTTGGAAACACGTAAACCTCAGTGTGCCAAAATATGGTACTACAACAAACACGGCCATAATGTTTTGTCAGTTAATTTGACAAATCAGGTAATTCTGAACCAGATTGCTTCATCAAGGCATCCGTGTTTGTGCTTATGCAACAGGTGAAATACTTACAGAATATATGTGATAACTCCTATTGACCAGCAGTCCACTGCCTTGCTATAGGGTTTCTGTGCCAAAACCTCAGGAGCTAGAATACATTTTGGGAGGGAAAAATGCAAAAGTATTGTCTTATTTAAATTAATGTTATTACAATGTGTTTAATTGCTGAACAAGCAGGGCACGTCTTCTTACCTACATATCCTGGGGTGCCACAGGCGGTTGACATGATACCGTTGTCCACCATCTTGGAAAGGCCAAAGTCGCTTATCATAATTTTGGCACTCTCGTCCTGGCTGTAGTACAGCAAGTTCTCTGGCTGACAAAGAGACATCTTTCGATGAAAACGGAGCGGCTAAAAATATCCCACATCACTTAATGGGTACAAACATTGTCATGGTACTTGGTCATTGTTTAGTGTTTTCATACCTTGAGGTCACGATGCACTATTCCACTGTGGTGCAGATAGCAGACAGCCTGCAGTACTTGCTGTATCACCCTACTAGCGTCCTTCTCTGAATACACGCCCCGGTCCAGAATGCGATCGAACAGCTCCCCACCCGACACGCTGCCAGAACCAAAAACACCAGTACAAACCTTACCCTACTTAACCTTAAGAGTTTGGACATTCAGGCTCATCAGTTTCTCATTGTGTACAACTCACAGCTGCATGACCAGATAGTAATGGGTCTGGCTTTCATAGAAATCCTCCAAGCCTACAACATTCTCATGTTTGATCCTGTCAGAAAAAAAAAACAACGTTACTAAAAACATTAGGTACTTTGTTTCATTATCCTCCAGCAGCAGTAAAAAATGTGACAGAGCTAAGAGAATTACATTTGATAATTAACTGAACAACTGAGTTTGTACTGCCATTGATTGGCATAGATGCCCAGTGCCAATGTGAGGGTCATTGTGGAAAAAACTATTCTCTCATGTTCATGCAGTTATTACCAATATTTTATATAATAAATATATATTTAGTTATACAGAGTATAAGAAAAGAAAAAAGAAGAAAAAAACCCCAACTGAGACAAATCCCACAAGGTTCATTTGGAGACAGTTCATTAGTGAGTTGAAAGAGAATAGAAAATCAAATATATTGGCAAATTACTTTCTCAACACAGTGATCTCATTCTCCAGAGAGAGGTCCATCTTCTGCTTCTTCTTCACACACTTCATGGCAAACAGTTTTCCTGTCTCTCTCTCCTTCACCATGTAAACCAGAGAGAAAGCGCCCCTGTGAAACAATACAAGCACATTAGAGAATTAAAAGAGAGGCAGGTAAGTGCACCACGGAAATGTTCATGACAGACTGGTTAGCTGCTTCAGTGAAGCAACACAGGAAGTGACACGACGACGTCCTAGAGGAGAGAAGTTCTCATTAGGACTGTATGTGGCGTCCCTTGGTACTTCATTAGTCAGTTTTCCACTATGCTAGTCCAACAAAGACTAGCTGGGGCATTATACATTAAGTTAACAGTTACTTTAACTTACAGTTCCAGTTCCAGTCCATATAAAACAATTTTTTAAATTGTTTTTATTTAAAAGCGCTACGTGTAACGTATTTAGTTTAAAACATGTTTTTCTTCTTACATAAATCAAGAGAGGCATCAGAAATATCAGTTTTAATGATATGTACTGCGATGTAGATATTTTCTGAAATGAATAGATGTGTACCCTTGTAATACCACTTTTTATCTCAAGGGGCAAGGTGAGTCACTAGCTTCCAGGGCATGGCTGCCCTCACCAGAAGTACACAGATCTCATGGATATTATAAGAACAAATCTACTGCTTACAACCTGTTTGCTTATAATTATTTGAAAAATATTTCCAGCAAATGGTTGTAATTGCACACATATTGTGCCTTAGAATCAGTTCATAGATATGTTTTTAGTGAGTGCTGATGGCACAAGGAAGAAGTCTGAGTTAATATGTAGCCTATAGTAATATGATCAAAGCATATAGGCTATTAGAAAATTTCTTCTAGGTGAATCTGTTAATTACACCAACATTGTCCTCAGTCCTAGTTTGTTCATACAAGACGTAGTTTCAGCCCGATCGCTATATGCCCCTGCATCCCAGTGCACTGGCGACGCGTGTTGCTTTCCAGCCTGGAGGAATCAGTAGAGTAGCAACCTACACAAATGATGTTCTAGACTGGTAAGCTAACTGCTACATGCAAATGGGGCATAATCACCTTGTTGGACAATTCAAAGCTGTTCTCGCCAGTGTGTGTTCCAAGCACACCCCAGAGTCAACAGAGAATGCATAGTTGAGTGGGGGTAGCCTATAGGTTGAAGTTTATTATGTGTTCCTTTGTTATTAAAACGCAGAGCCGAACTATTCTCTCGTTTGTGGGTTTCTTGTCGTCTGGTATAAATAGGCTTAAATCACGTTTGTAGCCTATTGGCTTCATTTGACTAATATTAGACTGTGTGTGTGGACCCAGTAGTGGATTGATGATAATGGAGCACGCGCTGAGGGGGAGGGTAAACTAAGGACACCACAATATTCTGGTGAAATTCTGACCCCTATCGGTTTGGAGAAGATGGTTATTTTATACACTCCACCTTTAAAGTGATTTTTGGTTAGCATAGCCTGTGACAGTTGCAGATAAATCCCTATGAAGTATTAATACTACATTCGTTTTTGGTATTTAGTTGGTCGTTTTAATAATTTTGTAGGGTAAAAGGTATAAACTAAAAGAAAATAAATGTTTTTAATGTAAAGAAAGCAAACAAATAACATCCAGTTAGGAGGACTTGGGCGCTCACATGCAACAGTAGATGTGGCTTTTTACTTTCTTCTATTCTGCTCTTTACTGTTCCTGCACTATATTCATCCTGGTCTGGAAATAGTTCTAGCAGGTAGATTAGGTCCTTTATCCCTTATGCAATGGAAAGTGTGGCAGCCAGGTTAGCTACCGAGCATGTGCGCCAGGGACCCAAGCACCTAGCCTATAGGACAGGACACTGTCTACGACCTAGCTTATCGGCTAGCGACTGGACAGACAGGGTTATACAACCATGACTGGTTTTGCTTTGATGAGTCCCAGTGGGAAAGGCAGTACTTTAATCCCCCCAGTCAGAATCAAAATAAAAACACTCAAGCATGCACTTGGGAATGTCCGCACACTCTCACTATCTCCAAAAAGGAGAGCAGTAGAGTTTCTCGTATGACTCCGGGCACAGGCAACTTAATTGAGAGTAATCTATCAAACACACACTTGTGCATTCACACTGTGCTGCTTATCGTTCTCTCAAAGCAGCAGCTATCCACTTAGCTGTTCTGGCTGCTAAATGATCCCTGTGAGAATTAACACAATCAGTTTGCCTCGGCCCTGAGCCACAGCACTTGCTCTGACCTGCTTTGACTAAAATCAGTCAATGCAGTTGACGTTTACGACTTCAACAGGTTAGTAGGTACTAACATATTTTACTATGGACGATACTGTGTAATGCCTGTGTATACCGCTTTATATAAACCAGTCTCTCCAAACGAATTTGTTTGGCAGATGTGATACAGACAGGTGTCAATAAAATCATTATCAGATAATTGGACCAACTTAAAGTGAACCTAGTATGTTCCTTTTTCACATGTTGACAGTTCCTTCAGGTCTTTATGCAGTGTCTATGACATGCTTGGCTGAAAATACTACATAGATATACAGCTTGGTGCAATCCATTGTACTCGGAAATCAATAACATCTCAGAAAAATGCAATGGAATGCTCTGTCAAGTCGGAATCTCGGGCAAGATTGTTTGAGCCCGAGTTCGCCGGTATAAACACACATGATGTCACAGCAACGTGGCAGTGTGTGAGCACAGTTGGCAATAAGCAAAAGCATATTCAATATTCCTACGTTATGTAGCGTTTGTGCTGTGTGTTGTGAAATATACTTGCAAGCAAGTCTATAAGCCTATTCCTTCTGTCTCTGAGTGTAATAATCTGTTAAATCAGATGCTTCAGAGTTAGTGTTTCTCTTGACTAATGGCGCTGTGGACAAATAGCCTAATTGATATCTTATTGTACTCAGTAAATGATTGGTGAGAGACTTGCTATGAAGATCTGTTTGCTATGTTATGCACTGGGACACATTTAGATTGGAAGTCGGTAACACCTAAGGTCTTAGATGATTTTTAATAGTAGAGCCATTAAGAGCCATTTTGGGGGAAATGGTTCAGTCACTCTTATCTCTTTAAAAAACCTAACGGGTGAAGATTTCCCAAATGTGAATGGCAGATTAATTGCTATGATTGGAACTATCCATCTGGATGCTGATTGGCTGGTGGCCGTGTAACCGACTAATAAACTGTTCTGAATAGAGGGTTTCCACACTAACTCATATAGACTATTTACAAAGTTAGGAATGGTTTAACCAGGCTTTATATTCTCTGCTCAGTTTTGTGGTCATATGTCTTCAACTGATTCAAATATTTCAAATATAAATACACTTACGATCCTAGCTCCTCCATGAATTCAAAAACCTCCTGGATGTTATCAGTGTCCTTTTTCCATACATAGTCCTCCTTCCGACCCATGTCTGCAGAAAGTTCAGCAGGGATTTCTGTCACACAATAAGACACACACAGAGAACGGAAATAAACATGCACAATAGTATTGCGGCTCATACAACGTGTATTGTGACGACCCTTCCTTCTTTTACAGAGCCTGTGATTGTTATCTCCCTATTGGCTGGGTGAGTAGGCCCTAATTAGCCCAATGAAGCACACCTGACTTTGGCCTTTCCTGGACTACATGAGTGTGTTTGCAGCACAAGGAGCCTCACCCTCATGGCACCACATACGCTGTGTGTGCTTTACACATGCACCTACAGTTGTTCACTGTATGTTTTATTCTGTCGATTCATTTGGAGTTTGTGTTCAGTTTAGTTAGTCTTTGAACCAGGCTGTAACAATATCCAATAACAAAAAAAGACCACATTAATCTTCTCTTAGTATCCAGCCTTTCCAATCACCGTTATTATTTTGGATTAAAGAGTTTCTCTCGAGTCTGATTAAACCACGTGTCTACTGTGTTACTCTGATCATGACAGCTGACATACAGAATACAAGTCAGATCAGGCAGGCAGACAAATGTTCATGCTAAGCCACATTAGAATTAGAACACTGGAAATTGAGTTCCTCACAAAAGCTGGATATAGTTATATGGCTGGCACAGGCAGCCTAAGGCCAGATAATGAGTTGCTGCCTGCCTGTTGTATTCGTGTATTAGTGTGGATAAAACAAATGGAATATGAATTGTGTGGTTTGAGTAAAAAAATATATATATATACACAAATATTAATTGGCTAGTTTAATCCAACAAATAAATTCTGAAGTTACATTTATAAAAAAAAATCTGAACTATCTGAACAGACATTAGACGTATTTAAGTTAATTAGGTTTCCATGCATCACTTTTCAAATTGAAGTTTAAAGTGAATTTAAAACGATAAAAGTCTAAAAAATCCCAGCCAGGACTGCTTTGCAATGCAGTTTGCAATACATCTTTCAGTTTCAAATATAGCATATTCCATGCACAAAGCAATCTCGCTGTGAACCCTAGGCAATAGCCTATTGAATTATTCTGAAGTAGCATGCATGTTGTAATTTACTGTAAGCACAATAGAATGGAATCCATACCTATGCCGTACAGTAGCCTACAGTCAAGGATGCTTTATATAACACACAAGCCTTGCCATTATAGGCTCCTATCTCTCATATTATTATTGATCACAGTAGACTATAAGCCCTCTTTAACACGTGCCAGTGTTGCAGTACAAATACAATAGAGAACATGCGACTCAGCGGGAATAACAGCAGCCTGCCAGTTGGCACAACCTGCCAGTTGACTACTGTAGCTTACATTGTAGGATAATGTACATTATACTATTAGATTGTAGACTACAACAGTACAGGACTGATTATAGCATAGACTGATGGTGTCAACAGTAGCCTATAGTGAAAACTACACTAACATTAATTCACATTGACCACAGGCTCAATAAAAGTCATATGGAGTATGAAAAAGGGGTGTGACCGTTCCATCGACAATTCTAGACTATATGGGCTATAGCCTACTCTACTGTTATGTGTATCTTAATTGCCATGAACAAACAACTCTTACCTGCCAGCTTATAAGAACTCAAGCCCCACGTCTTTAACCTACGGACGCAAGACCTCCTCCCAATGCAAAGACAACTGTGGTGGGAAACAGCGTGACAGAATGTAAAGTACTGGCGAAGGGGTCTTGTTGCAGACATTCGTTGCGGACGACGCACAGCACAACATCAAACTGGACCGACCAAGTTTGCAGCATCCGCGGGAAAAAGGCACTGCGGTAAAAATCCGATGGATCAGTTTTGCGATCTCTTGTCATCAAGAGAATATATTGCTATATTATGTTTATTAAGCAATGACTAGACATGAACGCTGATGATGAATGAATACCATCACACATTTAGGCTAGCAGAATATGCCTACAAATGAGGCAACACACATGGGTGCCGTACGTTCAATTAACTTATGTCCGTTTAGCCATATGGTAGATGTCATATGTAAAAGCCAAAGGTCTCAATTTTCTGCAATAGGTTACACGGGAAAAAATACACGAAACTTGTCGTTCATCTGTTGAGAAAATATTACAACAAAATAGGCTATTTACCAAGAGATCCTGCGCTGTGAAATATATCACTCGATTCTCCTGCTGCCAAAGCTCACCGAGGACTGGATTTACGTGGTCGGGGACAACCGAAATAACGGTTGTCAAATCAGAGATGACATCCTTGGGTAAACGCCGACGGGAAGAAGGGGGGCGGGGAGGGCTGACAATCTCACAGGTGCCCAGAGAGTTTCAAAGCCTTCTCTGCAGCATCCGTTTTCCCACAGGTAGCCCGATACAACATGCAGTACTTCGCAGTAGGAGGAATTGCGCAATGAAAAAAATGTATATGGCCTATTAATTGTTCATTCAACGGCCACCAAACAGACCATCGTACACAAACCCTCGGGCCGTTGTTCCCGCACCTACACTACTGCAGTCAATGTAGTGATGTATGCTACATTCAAGGATGTGCACAAATGCATCAATGTATTTCAAAATAAAATGCCAAATAGTAATAATAAGTAGCCCAATTAGCAAGGCCTAGTAATACAATATAAATAGCGCACTAACATACCAAATTGTAAATGTATCAAATTAAACAAAAAAATAATGCAGCCATGTATATAGGCCTACTGTAAGAAAATAACATTTTAATAATAAAACAGCTTAAGTGTTACATCACTTAACACACCTATTGGCTCATTACAACTAGTTTAGGTTGCCCTTCACCTGTAGCCTACTCTAACTCAGAAGGCCTAAGTAAAATCTGTCTTCAGTCATTCTGGAGGAGGCGTGTTGATAAACTAACAAAAGAAAATCCTCTGATCCCTTCAATGAAACACGTGAAGGCTGTGGATGTTGTATTGTGTTGTCTATGTTCCTATTTACAGAGCCAGGGCTGGATTATCAGTTAGGCTACACATGGAATGGGCAGCTAGCAAACAAAATTTGATTTGACTAGTATCATATTAGTTTAATAAATAAATAAATATTAAAAAACTTTAACTCAGCTATTAAGGAAACAAAAATGAAAGAGGACCTAGCAAGATGGAATCAGATTACCCTTTTGTTATGTAGTACTTTTTATCCCGCTGACCTTGTTCTCAGCTCTGAAAACCGTGATCATTTTAGCATTTGCACTGCCACCGACGGCAGACCAATCAGCGACCAGTGGGGGTGGCTAAATGCAATCAATGACGTTGAATGAGTACATTGCACACTATAATGTTGGCTTTAGCTGTTAACTATGCCATTGTGGATATAAAATAAACATTAATAATTATAAACTTAGGAAACAGTTTGTAGTCTTTTATAGAAAGAATGTGCACGTAGCCTAGGTACCCAAAAGAGTAGCATAAGGTTAATGTAGGCTTTGTTTTTAATGCAACAACAAAAAAAGAGCCCTATAGTTTAGTCTCTGTACTACAGTATGGATCAGAATATACTGGGGCATGGGAGGTGAGGCAGCGGATTTATTATTGTTGTTATAAGACAAATTAAATAAGGATGTTAGAAATGTGGGAATTATGCTTTTACAGTGATGAAATTCACTGTTACTATGACTGCAGGTTTTCCCCAACCTATTGACAAGTCACTGACCTATTGGATTAACCAGTTGAGGTCATGTAACAGTTAATGCCTTATATAACCTGGTTGTTATATGAACAGTTTAGACTATAGTAGAATGACAGCAGTAGAGAACAACTATGGCTACTACTGAATAACTAAACACATTTTTGCAGAGCCTATTCACAATTTGAACGACAATACTTTTGACAATACTTGTGACAGACAGTAAAGAAACACCAAATCTAAATATGTTTACTTCATTTATTGTAAAAATGGTGTTACACCAAAACATTTGACATCTGTTTATTGTTCTACTTTAATAATGAATGTTTAATTTATTTTTCTTTGGGGGCCAAGAATGAAATGAAATTGACCATGCAAGGCTCCTTCTATACTTTTAGTATCAAATCTGCAGTATACAGAATTTAGGTAATAGGGCAAACTAAGGAATTTCAGTTATTTCTTTAAAGACCATCTTTTAAAAGTTAAAACATCAACTGTCAAAGTGCATGACCTTTATGCAATATACTTTTATATTCTGTCCAAATGGGACCAGATGGCATCAGTAGAACAATACAGTAAGCCTGTTCCCTCTCAGCCATGATCTTGAACCATGGTGCTTGCACATCTAACAACTGGACATTTTTTATATAGTATACAGTAGTAATATATATCTCTATCTTATGTTTACCTCTTCAGTCTGGTTCTCATTAACACAATATGCTTTACTGTACCACCACAACCCCAAAGAGCAGCTCCCAATGGAAGCTAATCTGTAAAAAAAAACACTTATCCTAGAGGACTCAAACAGTCGACCCCTGAGAACAGCTACTGAACATGCAATCACAAAAAAACTCAGGGTAAACATCTGGAAGTGCTGAAACAAGTCATCGTGAACAACAGACGTCAACTGCTCTCATTATTTTGTAACTAGCTGTAATAACTAGACCTTTTACTAACCTAACTTATATGAATCTTCAGTGTGCAGTAACAGAACAAGTATGCAACA
Organism: Amblyopsis rosae; assembly: GCA_025399935.1. NCBI lineage: Eukaryota > Metazoa > Chordata > Actinopteri > Percopsiformes > Amblyopsidae > Amblyopsis > Amblyopsis rosae. Next base: position 24,274 of record JAODTR010015750.1, read on the forward strand.
TTTACATGTATAATAAACCTCACATTATTTTTAGTCTGTTAAATTAAACCAACAACACAATCAACATGAACTTGCTGATACTCGCTCTTAACCGGGCCAAGAATAATTTCCAAAAACAGTAGGCAATTTCTTTCAGTGTGTGGGCCATGTCCTAGGCGCTTCATCCTTTGCGTTTTCTGCAGTGTACCTTCAACAGTTTTGCATCATCTTTGGCTTTGTTTAAAAAACAACAAACAAACACAGTTCCTATAAGTGTGAGGCCAAGGTGAGTCCGAGACGAAAAGCGCAGTGTCCACCCATGTACTGACGAATGCTTAAAGTGGATGTGGTGCCTCACGCCCAGTGAACCTGAGCGCTGCTGACCTTGGAGTGTCTCTTGGCCTCCTTGAGGGTGAACGCCTCCTGCTCCTCGCTCATCTCCTTCTGCCGCTGCTCGTCCAAGAAGGCCACCAGAGAGTCTCTCATGTCCACCACGTTGATGATCTCCTGGAGAATCCTCTCCTCCTCCACCTGCTGCGCTGACGTCTTGTCACAGTCTGAAAGACAAAGTACAGACATGTAACAAGCCTTCCACGTAGATGTGCACACGTACAAGGGCATGAGATTGGGCTAATTAGATATCTACATCGACCACGTTCAGGATGGCATAACGTTTAACGTTACATTTAATGAACGGCAGCGAACTGAACAACGGCGTTACAAGATCCACCGCGTGATTGTTTGAGAACCATCTGAGCTGTAGGAAGATATGTCCCTAATGTCAACATATTCACATGAACAATCACAAACAAACAAACACATTTAAGAAATAGGATGCAATTTAAAGCAACTTTTGGTACTGGTACTAAATGGTGATGTTAACCACTAATAAAAACCCTAACCGGTTCCAAACGCGGTTTCACTTTAATTCAAGTGAGCAACACACGCTACACCACACCCATTAAACACAGCAAACATCTTTGAAAGAATGTTACAAACGTTTGAGGAAATGTGTCATTTAGTGAAAGTGTTCAGTTGTGCTAATTTGCTAAAATCGGACAAATTAAAAAGCAGGACATCAGCAGTCTTGCCATAACTTTAAAAAGGCGCAACAAAACTGACAATCATATGGGGTCAGCACATTAAGTCAACACTCCTGCGATGTAACGCACACACACACACACACACACACAGCACAGACCATCAAGCTCCATGTATTTTCGGAGCTCCAACACCAGCATGCTCTGCTTGTCTTCCAGCTCCAGCTGACGGGACCTGAGAGGTTAAAGCAACAGCAGATGAATCACCTCAGTGTGCTACCATCAAGAGACCAGGACCGCATGTGCAATAACAAGTGCTAAGTAAATACATGTAGCTGTATATCTGCAGGTCAAGAGTGCAAAACAGCAAACCAAGGAGTGGTACATTTATTTCTCTGGCCCTACAGGCTAGGCTGTTATTTTCCCTCTGCAATGACTGTTGTATTCACAAGGTGGCTACACAGCAGTGTGTGTGTGCGCGCATGTGTGCGTGTAGACTTACGCCACCATGAGGTCAGACTCCTCAGAAACCAAGGCGTTCTTCTGGTGTACCAGCTGGATCCACTGTTCGATCATATCAGGAGAGTCCCCGCTTCCTAGGGTGGAAATGACGAGCATAGCGCTTGAGGGTGCGTTCATGAGAAGGAGATTGTGATGCTGAGAGTTCAGGACAGTGGAAACTCAACACCAATAATGTTTGGAGAACAAGTGCGTTAGTGGGTGTTCTGCACATTAGATTATCTATTTAGATGTCATTTGAGGAACTACACAGGCGAACAGGGTTTCTGGGAAATGGCAGCTCTGCTGTAAAAGTTTCATACCAGACTCTCCTCGGAGAGTTCTTTCCAATATGACGCCGTTGTCCTCCAGGTCCTTGAAGGTCACTTCTATCTCCTCCAGCCTCCTCTGAATGGACTGGTGACAATGAAAACATGCCAGTACGTTACACAGATGCAGGCAGCTAGAGGGGTTTTCAAAGTGGGCTCTATAGTAGTAGTTATATTTAAATTAAGGAAGTATACTCGGGTATTATAAACAACATTTACAGTATACTACATTGCAATATCCATCCATCCATCCATCTTCATCCGCTTATCCGGAGTCGGGTCGCGGGGGCAGCAGCTTCAGCAAGGGACCC
>JAODTR010015770.1:0-26423 GCA_025399935.1 Amblyopsis rosae
CACGAGTGGTGGGCCCATAGGATGACTACCTTTAATAGCTAACTAAAATTAGTCATGTTCTCTAAGCTTACTGTATATAGGAAATAAACAAATGTACTTACACAAGCAATCACATTATTCACACCAATAAAACAAGTATAAAACAATGTGACCACTCAGCATACTTCCTTTCAAACCAGCTGGCGACAGAAAATCCACAAAGTTGGTATATTGAACAAATACAGTATGGTGCAAAAGTGCATCTGCAAAAACTGTACAAGTGCATCATTACACCCATAGAACCCTAAATTCCCTTTCCAGCTCATACAAGCGATTTATGTTTTGAATCTGCACAAAAGTGCACATGGCGATATGGAGAGGGGTAGTGAAAGAAAATGAAACATACTTTAGTAATCCCCTAGGGGTAATTCATTATCTGCATTTAACCCATCCCTCAAGGGAGCAGTGGGCAGCTGCTGTGCAGTGCCCGGGGACCGACTCCAGATTGAGGCCAGTGTCTGGTCAACAGCACTGACTGGAGGATGAATCTAACATGTTTTTGATAGTGGGGAAAACAGGAGCACCCGGAGGAAACCCACGCAGATATGGGGAGAACACACAAACTCCACATAGAAAGGCCAGGACGACTGGGGTTCGAACCCAGGGCCTTCTTGCTGTGACACCACAGTGCTATCCACTGGGCCACCGTGTTGCCAAGCATAACAGCACTCTGTAGGAGAGGCACATGTGTATCAAACTAAAATACCAACATTGGTTTCAGAGGGCCACAAATGCATAACTAACTTTAAGTGTTGGCCTACTTACAATGTCTATAGAAACATTTACTACTAGACAAATTCAAATCTGATCTATTAACTGAGTTCATGCTTGTCATGGAAACACATGGCGTGGTCTTAAAAAAATGGGGCCCCATAGCAACAGGTGTTCACCTAGATTATGGAGGGCACCATATAATCATCATTTTCTTTATTTTTCTTCCCGTCTTTTATGGGAAGAATAAATATCAGGCTGTTTTGGTAGCAGTGGTGGCACGGCCTCCTCATCTGTCCCTGCCAACGGAGAGGCAATCTTTTTTAAAGGAACACACCTCAATTTATGTCTGGAAAAACCAGAGCTACACAGTGTTGTGTTGATTTAAAACTACCCCCTTTTGCTATTACTCTCCTAAGCCTGTATCTTCACCACCTCTTCTATTGTTGACAGCTGTGTTGCGGCTAACTGTAAGCTATTTGACTGTGCTAAATATCACAATTGGGCCACGAGGCACTTGTTTCCTTCTCTTTCACAGTCGGCGTTGTTCTCGCGTGCATTTCTGTTCCGACCGTGTGTCAGCGCTGGAAGGGGGGGTGGGGGTAGTGCGCAACGGCAGCAGCAGAAGCTGACCGAATGGAGAGCTGATTACAGAGGCTCTTGCCAACTCCAGCCTGGCCCCGTAGATGTCTCACATAAAGGTAAACAGTCCACCGTGCTCTCACGCAGCTGAGCGTATGTGGTTCTCCCTTGCTGTGCAGTGAATGACCTGCGGGGGTCGTTATATAAACAGGGAAAGAAAAGCTGCAAGAGAATACTTCATAAGATTAAACTGGAAATATGCAAACACAGAGTGTGAGAAATGTCAATACACACGATGCTCAACCGAGCATATGCATATTGTTAAAAATGGGCATTTAGAAAGCATTTCATGCCATTGGCCATTGAAAAGACATGGCAGAATAGAAGGCATTATAAAGGCTGCATCAAGGCTGGCTTTTGTCGAGGCTCAAATTTAGACACAAATAGAAGCTGGAGGTCTGGAGGAACCTCCTATGTTCCTGCTTATACAGAGATAAGCTGTCTGTATTTGGCCCTAAGCACACACACACACACACACGCAGACCATCAGCAGGGAACCAGTTGCTCATTAGCAGACATACATGTACTCTTATCTCCAGACTGCTTAGCTTGGCACTACAGAATTTACCCTCCCCCCTCATCCCCCAACACACACAGAGAGAGAGAGAGACATATCCAAATCTCCACCCTCTCTGCCCATGCCTACTCACTGAACTGCACGGGCCACCCACAGCACAGCCCAACAAACCCAACTCTGTCAGGTGTCAGTAGCAGGGCGGCAATTACCTCCCGTAGTTCCACAGAGTGGACCCACGGCCAGTTTTCCCAGCATGAAGGGAAAAGTTGCATTCGTCTAGATTTTTTACAGGTTGTTACAGTAAACATGTTCCAACTGTTGGTTATAGACACGGTGTGCTTAAAATAGTATTTTCTTTTAGCTGCTCTACAGAGATGATTTAGGTCGAAATTAGCGGCTAACTAGCGCTTCATAACAACGTTATAGGTGGGAGTCAGAGATTTTGGAGAAAGATTTTAGATTTTAAAACAAAAACACCTCTCCCTCCAATGCCATAAGGCATTCCCTCATTGTCACACTCATAAACTCCGCCCCCAAACATTTAAAACAAACTGCTATGGTGCACGCAGTCTGCACCACTTTGTTTGTTTGTTGTTTCTCATTTACAGAGCCAGGCTTGTGTAGAAACACCAGATTATTTTTTCAGCGCGCACACAAAACAGGCAGCTAGCAGACATTTGATACGGCTAATTGTTTTACAATCGCTGACTACACTTTTAAGTGTCCAGCTTTTCATTTGAAGCCCTGGTCCAAGTGGTCCCCTATAAAGATGAATGCCCATGTAAGAAGAGAAATGGTCATTTGCTGCCCTTGAAGGGCGTTAAAGCTGCACGGTCATCTGCACTTTATTCACATCCAATCCTGGGCCATAGATGTAAACCACATATGAAGATGTGTGCTCTACACCTCCGTATTCCTTTCCCTCCATTCCCATCACAGCTGGTAGATGTCTGTAATCCAACACACCTACTGTCTGGTACAAACGCTGCTAGGAAATGTGCCTGGGTCTGTTTTTGCAGGAATGCAACTGTCAGATGGAGAAGGATGGCAGGGAAATGGGAGAGAAACAAACTGTCGACTCTGGTGGGAGGTTAAAAAGGAGGCATGACATCTCATAGTTCATGCATTCATACTTTCCATTACATACACATTTATTGAGTATAAAAACATTTCGTAAACAATGTTTTGGTGTTAGGACACCACCTCTACATGTTTCTGTAAATATCTTATCTCAGGAATTGACCAAAAGAGAGCACCAAATGGGAATATATTATAGACCATGAAATGATTGGTGGAGAGTTCATTTATAGATTAAATGAAAATATAGTCAAGTAGACTTTACTGTATTTGTTATGATGCGGTTGCCATTACATTGTGATATTATTTTGAATATTGCTATAGTTCACATCACATTCATTTATGAATGCAAATTTGAGCCAGTGAATTGGCCATTGGTCCACTCTGTGGCATATGTATTATAATATTAGCTGCTTGACTATTGACATTAATATTAAATGTGATTTTTTTTCAGGCCTCCCATGAAATATCAGTATGAGTACAAACAGTATTTAATAAAGTATGACAATGCACAAGTAACTAGCCATTTTCAGTGAAAACAGCTGTTTGAAAACTGTTTATTGGTACTTATGTAATAATAATAATATTAATAATAATTATTATTATTTATATAGCGCTTTTCATACAGAATTGCAGTTCAAAGTGCTTTACAGAGAGTGAATACATGCACAGTTTAGCCAGTGACTCACTTTCTTGCAACTTTTACTTAAATGTAAAACATAAAAGCATATTTTGTTTGTTTATTTATATTTTATGGAGAGATATTCTGGGATTTTCTATCTCTTGCCCTCTATTGCAACAGACAAGTGATATATATATATATATATATATATATATATGAGATTTAAAAAAGACCAAAGAAATCAAACATGTTATTCAGACTTGAATATAGCATGTCACTATTATTCTTACAGGGAGTATTGCCAGGTCCACACATCGCTGCTCTCTGCTTTGTTGTTTATGTGTGTCTGTGACCTCTAGTTTTGCTCACTCGCTGGTTTCATGGGTTGATTGTCATCCATTCCACCTGTGCATTCCACCTGGTCCCGCCTCTTTTTAATTGCTTGCTAGGTGCTTCTTATTGCAATAGCCCATGTGTGTATAGTCTGCGTGTTTCACTTTGTTCATTGCTAGATTGTCAAGTCATGTTACCCTTGTGTGTACTGGGCTGTGCACATGCAGGGCGTGGGTGTGTGTGTGTCTTGCCTGTCCTTGTCTTTTGCGATTAATGCTGGTTTGCAGATCGCCAGACCGTTGCCTGTTCCTGTTTTACCTCAACCTGCCATATTAAAAGTATTAGTATTCCTTTACCTCATGTGCCTGAATTTGGGTCCGTCCCTTACCTCAACCGTGACATGTATGCTTTAGAGGAGAGGTTAAGTGACCATTATGTATATTTTATCACTATTTCATGACATTATGCAATTAGCACTTTTACTGTATAGTGGCATATGCTAATGGTACCACAAGGTTGGTTAGTTTCTTAAAGACCCTGCAGTCACCGCCATCAGGATTGCGGCACTCACCAGATGTGGTAGCAGATTGCATGAGATCTGTACAAACAATAAATGCTGGCATTTGGGAAACAAAGGAAAAATAACACGTGGTATGTGATTCTGAATTTTGTTGATTCTGAAGGTTTGTTCTTTCCTCCTAGCAATGCTTCTGACAGCCATTAAACACAATCTGTCTGCTGTAAATATAAAAAACTGCAAAAATGTAAACAAAACCCAAAATAAAATCTGTCAACATAAATATTCTAAAATGGAAACAAACTAGCAAATCCATCAATAACGCAAATCTATTTGAATGCATGTTCATTACTGCAATTGTTAAATATATTATCTATAATTCCAAAAATGGAGACTTATTATTCACTAGCAGCTTTAAACGTGCTGCTCAGCATGACTACTCTGTACAGTATGTACCTCTGTGGTCACATGTGGTAAGTAAGTGACAGGAATTGACAGCAATGTGAGCTGAGTAAAAACACAAACAGTACTTCCAAGGGGAACAGCAAAACACATCTGCATATTAATTTTTGTTATTTATGATAGATGTTTTTTTTTAAAGATTGAAATCACTGAAGCTCAGAACTTTTAGAAGCAGCTGTGAGAAAATGTATTACTATTACTTACTATTGGATTGGATTTCTCCACATCCCAGCTGTAGACAGACACACGTTTAGTATAAACACAGACACCGTTTGGGTGGTTGTCTTATTTCTGTAGTAAGCTTTACGGAAGACATGCATTTTGTTAACAATGTGGGGTCACTTAGAAATGTTCTTGTTTTTGAAATATTGTTTTGTCCATTAAAAAAACATTAAATGTATCATAAATGTAGAAGTGCAGAGTTTGTGAATGGTGTAATTGCCATAGTAGCTGGAAACTGGAATATCTATAGAGGCCAATATTCAGCAACCATCACTCATGTATTCTATTGGCACATTACATTGTGTAATCCAAGTTTATCATTTACATTTCTAAGAAACTAACATTGTTAATATAACTACAGTACATCTTACAAAATACAACTAAATAAATGTGTATATGTCATCTTGTTTCTATGTTATTGCTTGTTGGAGTGTGGGAAAAATGAAATAAACGAAGTTGCTTATGTGTAGCCAAATTCCGAGCTATAATTCAGACCCATAAAATCTTGATCATAATCATATGATATAACGGCAAACTGATAAAGGCATTGAAATGATCTCCACATAGGGTTTATAACAGTAGTAGTCGGATCAGGTTAAGTGCTGACCCGGTGCAGATCCGCTGGATCAAAGGCATATTTGTCCAATCTGGAGAGTAATACGGGGATTTACTCAAGGTCCTGCATCGTATTAGGGCCATTATGTAACAGTTTAGACTGCTTTGGGGAACTTCACACCATTTTCAGTCACAACATTTACATGTAAGGTTGATCGCCTGCAAGGCTCTGCTTCCTGGAAAGTCTTCCACTTTTCTCAAACTAATTTTTCATGACGGACCAAAACAGGCCAAGGGCAATTTTCACATAGTAAAATCTAGTATTTGTTTTCAATTAAAGTAGGCCATGTACTGTATTTATTAAAGTTTTTGGCTAAAGAAAGTTAAGACTCAACAAATCTTACTGATTTCGATGGTGTCATCTAAAGAGTTTAAAGTTTGCAGTACACCAGGAACATTTAACTTTTCAGGTTTAAGGTTGAACGAATAATAAGCTCTTTATGTTATTAAACACTTTGTTGGTATGTACAGCAAGGTTTTAGCATTTCTGAGAATTGAATTATATGAAATATGAATGTATGTTGTGAATGTATAGCTAAATACAGCAAATTAAAACATTATTAGCATTGAAATAAATGCATGCAAAGTTTGAATGCAAAGCTAGTCACATAGAGAAAACCCTCTCTTGCTGCCCTCTGATATTACTGATGTAAGGCTGCACTTGATATCTACAGTATAAAGTAATGGATATCACAATAAGCAAGGGGGGCCACTGCTCTGGTTGGAGCAATGGAGCAATCCTCCTCGCACCACTCGGTGGCTAACTGCAAAAGAAGCTATTGTTTTATTAAATTGGTATTAGGACTTAAATAAGTGCATGTATTAACCAATCATAAGTGATCACATGACCCAGTTGTCCAATTGAAAGAGATCACATGACTCATTCATCAAGCTTTTAAATGTCCCTTCACAAACCTCTACCTAATGTATTCGTGTATTTCTGCGTATGTGTGCAGTATACAGTATAGACACTTCCAGTGTGACGTGAATGAGCATGCATGGTGTGCTTACTGTATGTTTGCTTGCATTTTTGTACAGTATACAGTATGTGTCAGTGTTGTTTGTGCATACACTGTATGCATGACTGTGTACATTGTTCTGTGTATGACAAGCTATAGCCTGTGTGTAAGTTAAGGGTGGTCTGCTGTGGTCAGGAAATACATCAAGTCCAGCCTTATCGGCTCCAGCACAGCATTCCTGCCTGTTGCGGGATATGCCGCTCATTCAACATGACACATGTACAGTAAGAGGCCGTGACAGCGAACACAACCCTCCTCTCCTCCCAGCCGACGAAGCAAACACACTCACTGCTGATGGTTAGATAAATTCAGTTTGTGTGCGCCTGCCAGGCGATATACAGCACGGTGCTATCCATAGGCAACACGGTGGTCCAGTGGATAGCACTGTGACCTCACAGCAAGACGGTCCCGGGTTCCAACCCCGGTTGCCCTGCCCTTTCTGTTTGGATTCAGTTTGCATGTTCTCCCCGTGTCTGTGTGTTTTCCCCACTACCGAAGAACATGTAAGATTCACTCAGTGCTATGTGACCAGTGACACGGCAAACAATCTGGAGTTGGTAACCGAGCGCTGCACTGCTCCCTTGAGGGACGGGTTAAATGCAGAGGATGAACTTCACTACATGTATGTATATGTGTATGTGATAGAGAGAGAGGGAAGGCTAATATAGGAACAAATACTCATTATATTTATATATTGTTTCACTGTGACCCTGCAGCTGAATAAAATGATTATCAGTATTATTTATTTATTCCTACTGCCAATAAGATTCCGATTAGACTACTAGAAACTGTATTAATTTTGCCCTCACAAATGTAATATAGAGTCAATTATTATTATTCAGCTTCACTTAAACAGAATGTTTTGCCCTATATGTAATTATACGTAATATATCTACAGTATATAAGATAAATAAGTCATCATTCAATTAAAAATATTGTATATAGACATATATTAAATATATGTATAATGGCTAATATAAGTCCATTGGACAAATAGATTACTAAGAATCCATTTCTACTTTAAAATCCATCTGACATGAACTACTACACGTGCGCTCTGGTCCACATTAACACAGAAGAGATGGCTAAGCCCAGAGGCCCATGGGACCATGGGGCCACATTAGGAATCACTTAATTATAACCAGAAAGCACAAGACCGTTTTGCTATGACAATACTGCTTTTCCATGGCATCTTTGAGCGACGGAAGCTTATTCATCTACGAAAACACTACGCTGAGATGACTGAGGAAGGTTGTTGCGTCAAAACCATCAGCGTCTCCGTGGAAAGTCTCAATGTGTTTCTAAGATTTCACTCAGCGTTCCACTAACGGTGACATCCCGGGCTACTCTGCAGAGCAGCAGCCTGCAGCTGTGTAGTTTCTTCTGGGTGAATATTAAGGAGTTTGAAGCTCATTTGTGGGGACATGGCTTGTGTTAGAACCATTAGCCTAATGCTCTGAGAGGACATATACTTGGCTACAGCCTCAAAATTCTTACTAGCAGTTCTCGTTGATTAGAGAAATGAGATCTGTTTCCTCTGTTGACCCAAGGAAAGAGAAGGTTTTGTGTGCCGTTAATTGCTAATCAGTCTGTGGAATTTGCTGCATTGAAACATGGGCATGTGCTATAGGAGCTGTTGTTCCACAGAGGTGTACAGTTGCCGCTGCAGTCTCTCTGTCTGTCTGTGATGACAGTGAGAGACAGCGTCAGGAGCAGCCAGACTTGAACATCAGCACTGGCTCACGGCACGAACCCTCTGCTATTCCCATGAGTATCAGTCTACAAGGCAGAGAGGCAGAGGCACACATTGAATATCTCTCTCACACATGCACACATATTATACAGATACAAATAATAATAATAATAATAATAATAATAATAATATTATTATTATTATTAAACCTTTGTACTCTAAAACAGATTTTACAATGCATTACATTTACTGTACTTCAGTACAATAAACGCGTTAACACATAAGATTGACGCATCATTGTGTTAACACATACAAAGTGACACAATAGGTACAAATAAGAAGAGATAACACAAAGGCACACACACAAACATACTGTAATAAGGACACTAATAACAAATAAACAAATACATACTTAAATGCTATAACAGTATACTGTCAATCCAACCTGACGTCATAGAAGCACCACACAAATTTAGGGGAGCGTCAGACATTTTGGACTTTAGCTATAGGGATATGCGGCCAGTATGATCAGCCATGGGCAGCGTTTGTCTTGGCCTGTTGCCTCTTTTATTGTTCACCGTAAAACATAGCAGCATGATGTCTGCACATGTAGCCTGTAACAGATGCATGTAAAGGGCTGCAACAATTAATGTAACTATATTACATTATTCGACCAATATTTGACCTGTGATGATAAATTATGGTTTTAAGGAGTTAAAAAAAGTTTGTGTAGAAGTCAATTGTCATCAATTGGCCAGAGAGGGCAGTATGGACTAGATTTGGTTCATTGAAAGAACCCAACTCAAATGCATGTTGTTTGTATGTTTATCTATTATTTATTTATGTAATGTTCTTTGAACTTCATGATTGATCCACATGCAGTGTTACGTTTTTGTTGTTGGAACTTTATGAAGGTTGGAGGCAAAACACTAATTCGGATATGATTTTATCATTGAATTATGATGTATAGGAAATCCAGGTTTTAAGATACTTTCAATTGCAAAATTATTTTAGATATCTACTTCTGTCCAGTTCTCTCACTGTATTGTGGCCTGCTGCTGTAAGTGCTGGCTCTTAATACTGGAGGGATTTGTGTTTTATGTCTGCAGTCAGATCTCATGAGTGTTGACTACACTTTCTTTATTTTTCAAATTGCATCTCTGCTTAAGAAATCTAGACTTCATAGTACACAGGCCAGCCGAAATGACAGCGCTCATGTCTTTCAATTTCAGATTTATTTAATTTCAAAAGAAAGGAGATGAGGGATTTGTTATGCAGTGGTATTTTCCACCTTATATTATGCTGGTCCTATGTGGACCTCCGCTGTGAGAGGCTGGAAATGTCTAAGTGTTGCCAAGGACATTCTAGTGATAAAACTAAACCAGAAGCAGAACGGCTTGTTTAGCTTCTTAGAAAGCGAATATTGGGTCAGGATCTGTGCTCGGATGACACTGGGTTGTCTCAGGATCACATATGCTTTCATGGCTGTTATTTTCTGTTGAATTTACCATGATCTAATAAAATCTTTCAAATCCCAGCAGACCCTTAAAGCATTTGGAAGAGATAGCAGAAACTACTTTCTGGAAGTAGATATATTTGATTATTATTATTCATCTTTATCTAGCCAGGAGAACAGTGTTAAATTCAATTAGCATCCAGACCATCTATTAGCATTTGCTAAATTAAGTTAATTTGAAGCAATATTTTCTTTGATTTAAGAAACAGTTTATTGAATCACAGACTTCTGCATTGAGTGGGGGAAAAACTACTGTACAAGACACTAGATATTATACACTGACAAATTAAGTAAACACTAGAGGTCATCAATAGTAATTACACAACATATTCTGCGCCCCACTTTTTGCACACTAATTTGTACATAACAGCCAAATTGTTCGTGCAGCCTACTGCCTTGAGCGACACTCCCAGATAGTGTGAGAGATTATTTCCCAGCCGTTTCACCCGTCATTACAGCCTTTTATCTCGCAGATACTGAGAAGATAAAAACCAGACATACATTGAGCCTGGAGGCGCTATAGGCTTCTCCTGCTTTGCTCTCCAACAATGAACGATGTCTGCCAAACAAACGAACATGGCAGAAGTGCACTAATGATTTTTTTGTATCCAAAAACTGAGAAAGCAAGATTAACAAGCGACATGATTTGACACGCCAACACATTGCTTCTCTACTTGTGTGAAAACAATGGAAGCAATCGTTTGACAGGCACTGTAGCATACCTGTTCTGTCTGTTCAAAAGGGCGGTGACATTGTCAATTCATTCAACACAATGTAAAAGCTACTGTGGCTGCTAAAATAGCAATAAAAAATGAAATAATTTGAAGTAGGAAATGTTTATTTGGACTGTAGTGAGAAACTCCATTGTTTGCTGGGTTGCCGACAGAAGTGGAACCCACAGAAAACTACCACTGACCTCTGCAGTTTACTCATATTGTAGAATCCACCAAGCAGAAGAGACAGAATCCCCGCGTTCTATGGAGCCAACATAGGCCAAAACCAGTATGGGTTTACTGTGTACAAACAATGGTGACGTAGGCCTACATATACTATGTATGCACAGGTTTGCAACATATATGATTGTTTAATTCCATTCTATACGATCAAAGGGGCAAATAAAGCATTTGCTTCCTGTGGCGAAGCAAATTTGCATCTTCATTTTGTCTAGAGTTCAACACTGGTGAGCTCAACTTTTACCTACTGTAAATACGCAGCCTTAACCAATGTGTGTGTGTGTGGTTGACGGCTGCAATTGGCTGTAGTTAGTGAGGAAGGTTGGAATGGAAAATATTTTTTATGAATACGCCACCTACTGTCCAGAGCAATGCTACTGTCTACATCAGGGGTGGCGAGCCGCATGTGATCTCTTTGTCTGTTCGTTTGATTTCCCGAACGTCCGGTAAAAGTTGCAGCTTTTCAGTATTTTGTTACGGCTTTAATAGGCCAATTTGACCGATCCAAACTCCAAAAATGCTGGGGGAGGTTCTCTGCGAAACCTGAATAGTCTTCCATGTTCGGCCATTTCATTGGAGTGGGAGCAATGTCGTGTTTACAGTCGAGTGCAACTCAGGAATATTGAGCTCTTTCTTTCACATTTTAGTTGATTCTCCAAATAAATGTATAGGAGGAAAAAATGCAGGTATGGAATAATGTTTGAATGCACTGCAGACGTCTGATGTCTGCTGTTGATTACGGCAGCTGGTTTAGTACAAAAATGTGCAGTTAGTCTGTTTTGAGGTCGGATCACGTTCTCACCACAAACTAACCGTTCCAGAGTTTGTTTGGAAGCGCACCGAGACCACCTCTTCAAGCATGTCTCGGTACGCTGGTTTGGTCTGGTTTTGGTGTGCACCCGCATGTGATTGCTGCATTCACACATGACAAAACTAACGCAGCAAGGGGGAAAATGAACTCTAGTGCGATTCAACTGAACTAAATGATGCTGGTGTGAAAGCACCATAAATAAATAAATAAAGTTCAGAACTTAATTTAAACATATGTTTTTATATAATATTTTAATAATATGTGATTTTCGCTGTGTGTTCTGTGGTTATGTTGGCTCTTCATGCCAGACTGGTTAGCCACCCCTGGTCTACAGGGTCTAGATTAGTATTGGTGCATTACCACCACCTACTGTCCAGATCAATACGGTCTACATGGTCTAGATTAGAAAGTAGCGCATGTGCTTTTTAACAACGTCGGCCAGTCAGTCAATAAGATACATTTGCTCATGTCCGGCAAAAATATGTATTATAATGATGAAATAGTGTTTTAATTTGTTGCTGATTTAAGGCTCCGGCTCAATGATGCTTATAGGTACAGTATGGCTTTTGGGGTTATAAACCAGAAAACCTTCAGTTTGGAAGTCCCTAGCCACTTGACAATCCTGCCCCTGTAAAATAAGAATTATTTTTACAGTAATTACAGGCAACAATACGTTTAAATTCTACATTTGTTTTAACCTATTACAATTACAACTTACAGTTGGACATTGTAAAACTACAGACACTCAACATTGTTTCCTTCATTTTTGGTGAAAAATGTTGGTAAAGCATTTTAAATGCGTCAATCTCCAGGGACAATTGATTGTATAACATGCTGGCATACAGTGTAGGAAATCTTGTGATCTGATCCTAGTATAATTCTTGAAAATCACTGAAAAACAAATATTTGCCTTGGGTTTTGTAACAGCATTAGAATGAACCAACCAGTTCACTGGGCACTCAATCAAACCTCTTATACACAATACAGCACTCTAACATGATCACAAAACCAAACAAACAAGCTTATACCAAGTTCTGCAGCATCCAAATTTAAATCATATTAGTCTTCAGAAACACAGCCGCAAATTGATGTGTTGCAAGAGACTGGTAGAGTTGCAGGGTTTCTTAAAGTCCATAAGAGCAGGTATATAAATAATTCTGATTGTACAACCTTCCTTAAGATGGCGTGCAGTTTATACAAAATCAACGTACATTGGGGGAAATCAAAGCTTCAAATGGTACTGAAGAAAGCAGCAGGTGCACTATAATGTATAGGTTTCTGAATGAAAATGAAGCAAGTTTACCAAAGGAAGATGAATGTAAAACAAACTCACCTTACTGTATCTATTTGGTTAGAATTAAACGTAGGGGAAGGTTTAAGGATATGTGATACTGATACACTATGCAGTATATACGGAATACACAAATACACAAGAGACATGGAAGCGGTTTACTCTGGCTGGACATCAGAGAGAGCTAACTTTGAAGGGGGGGCAAAAATCACCTTTCAGGGAAGCCCTAAGGATTTATAGTGACCATTGATGTTCGTCTTGCCACAGATAATATTGAAACAGATGACATTCTTCCTGGAAAAAAAAGATATACACTGTACGCCAAATTCTAAAAGTTTTACAAGCTGGCGAGGCAGTGTTTAACTTTAAGTTGATCTTAATGCTGTTATTAAATTCAGGGCATAGGTCCTTGTCATTTTCATTGAACTGAAAATATATTATGATAGCTATTCAATTTACATTTGAATTGTATTGTAAGTGTTGTCAGGGCAGCAATATAATGTACAATAAATCATCAGCCTACAGCACATGTATAATACTGTATACATTACTATACATCTATCAACATATGTAGCCATACTTGCACTAGAGGTCATGTGACTAATAGCCTTTCATACCGCTGATGTGAAAACTCACCTGCTGACAATCAATTTCGCAACAGAGCACATCTTTGCTGACAACGCAAATCCCCTGCTGTGTACATGAATGTACAGTCATCCACCTCTCCACATGTTAGCTATAAACTGTCCGCTGACTAACATTAGTACGCATCTGCCACCTACTGTGTACTGTAATAATTTCTCCGTCATTATTTTCCCTGGCAACAGTTATAGAATTCTTCAGATTATTATTTGTAACCCACACAGTATTATTATTTTTCATATTTTCCCTAAAGCGTGCTACAGTATGTTTTTCATGAATTAACTTTTAACTGTTTTTGGCCTCATTATTGCCAAAGGTTAGCCATGCAGAACATTGTAGGTTATTTGAGTCATTGGGCCTGATAGTTGCTGGGGTTGCCTAGTAAGTTGCTAGAGAATTCCTGCCCAGATTCTTGTGGAACAAACAAGGCACTGACCGGGGTTTTTGGCTCACAGTCTTGGACAACACTGTCACTCTTTCAGTCAATCTCACCTGCTAATATGAAGCTCTCATCACAAGTCCCTGGGCTTAACCTGGTCTTAAAATGGGTCGATGCACAGGTGCTCAGTCTGAATTAAAACCAAAAGACGGGGGAAGGGCTTGCATGCTATCGTTCAATATCTTTGTTGTCCTGGCTGCATCTCAGGAGGTCAGGGGACAGCTGGATAGGCCCAAGGGTGCAGGTGGGAGGAGGGGGGGGTATTCTGAGCGCTCACCTCATTTCAGTCAGACATCAGTCTGATATTTCACAATAAAATGCATTTAATAAACATTAACAGACATAGTTGGGCTTTTATTTTAGCTCTTATTTGTTCAGATGCATTCACTTGAATTTAATTTTCAAACTGGCTTGATATGATTACATACGGTTGTGTTACAATTGTCATGTACAAAGAACACTATGTATTTTGGTTTTTAATCACACAGAATAACACACTAAAACACATGGGTGCTGTACTGAATAAATTCAGTGTTTTTTTAAAACATGAACAATCTATTAATCTCTACCAAGCCTCAACCCGTACCTTCTTATGTAATATTTATATATCCAGATTACATCACATTCACATTTAAATATAAATTAGTAAAATGTTTAGATTTTAATGTTTGTTGATATTTACTTTACTCATATATTCTCCAATAGATTATGATGATGCTTTGATACTTTATATTTATTTTGATAAATTATATTATTATTATAAAATAGAATAAGTCTTGCTACACCTGTAAACTGTAATTCATTCTGCATTCAGAGGCTAAAATAATGTTGCTCACAGACATTTAGATAAATAATGCCCACCTACTGTACTATGAATGAAGGCATACAATTCTCTAGCTTCCGGATTCACGGACAATATGCGACCAGACATTTTGTTTGACAGCATGTCTACAGATGTGAAAGAAGTGGTTTGCACGGATATTTGTGTGAGACTGTGGCGAGGTCACATCTTTTTGATATAATTATGATCAAAAGTCTCCCTGGCAGATGGGCAGGTTAAAGGTCACTCAAAGCAAAAGCAAATTAATTACAGTGTGAACCACACACTCCTTTTCATACTGCTTTTGTAACAATGGGCAGATAGTGACTCTTTAGTAAAGAACAATAAGGGACAACTATGGAAATACTGTATGTGAAGTAGTTATTTGTTAGAATGTTGTTATTTCATACATCTCAATTCATACAGTAGCCCATGTATCCAATGGAAAGTGTTAAGAGTGATTTAAATCAAGGGGAGGGGGTAAGAACTGTCTATGATGTGAGTACTGTTCTCACCACTGTTCTGAAAAATCTAACAAAAATCTGATAATTTACTTAAATGAACAATAATTATTGTTCCAAGCAGCAATCTGCCATCTTAGAAAATTTGGTTTTACATAACACTGTCGGAGAAGGTTTGTTAAATCCAAACAACAATGTGCGGTTCTAAAATGAACTGTGTAAAACCTAAAACCAAACCTCGTCTTTATACAATAGCATTACTATAAGATAATTTAATAATGTGCTGTCTGCTGCTGATAAAATATGTCGGAAGTTACGGTAAACAATAAATGGTAAGGATAGTAAGGATTCAAATGAACAAAAATCAACATTATAGTGTTTCTTGATTAGTTTAGCTTTTTCGCTGTGATGGTAGCTTCAGAGTTAGATTCCTTTAATAATATGGTAGTATATCTTAACCTCAAATATACTATAATTTTATAACAGCGTACGTTAGTGGCCCACTTCCATATGAATGGATTTTTACGGTTGATATTAAATATGGTTATAAGGCCTTTACTTGCTTTACAACACATTCAAACATATTGTCAACATTAATATATCAAATTCTGCCTTTTTAGCATGTTTTGCTTCTGAAACATATATCTTGAATCAACTATTAATTGAATGACTTGCACATTGCCAGGCTGCAGCCAATAAATCACAATAATATCCCCATAGAGCTCAAGCAATACCAGCTGGAACTTCACACAGAAAACAAATGTAGACAGATTTAACACTTATACTTCTCAGCTACCCTTTTGATAAAAAAAATGACTTGGCCTTGAGTGGCTCTCAGTTTTCATCCTCCTGCACGGCCTACAGATTATTGCCTGGTGACTTTGTCTAAACATTCCCCTCCCTTAACTTTGCATAGAGTTTCTGACATTGATGCAATTACTGTAGATAATGGAAGTAGAGAAATTGCGAAGATTTTTAAAACATCCATTTTGGTTGTTATGGAATCACGCTGGTGTTAAAAAGCTTGCATTCCATCACATTTCTTCATCCACCAGAGGGGTGCAGTGATTTGTTCTATCAAATTAGAGAACAGTTAAGGATATATTGATATGACGGGAAGTAATCAAATAATATTGTGGTAACTTGTCCAATGTGTTCAAGAACACTAGACTATTGAGGCAGGATCATGGTCCCATAACAATGCTTGCTCCATTTCTGGGGTCCATCCATCCTTAGGTATAGCTCACACTCTCTGGCTCTAATGGGCCATAACCCCATGACCCCAACCACAGTTTTTCTTTGGGCCTACATCATCTCCTCTTGATGCTGGCCACCTCTATTAAAATTGTCTACATCCTCAGTTGAGCAGATCCTGTGATTCTATCCCTGTAGTATAATGGCCTATGTATAATAAATACTGTATATAATGTCTATATAATATCTATATAATTAACTATATTTGGTTCTGTTTTTTGTGTTTTCTGAAAAACCTGAAAAAATGACAGGCATTATTTTATGAAGGTGACGTTATAGCCATGAAATCGTATATGTAAGTGCATTACACAAACGTATGTTCTGCATTAGCTCCATTTATTAAGGTAAGTATCTAGGGTATACATTTATATGAAAGTTAAAGCATTAAAAATAAGCATTGTTCATAAGGGTTGTGTGAGGGGAGCAGGCCAAAGTGTATGCATTTCAACCTAAGCGAAAATAAGCCACTTACTTATGGGAATATCATTCATTTCCTGCCACTGGTGTCAGAGCTGGTCGGCCTTCTGTTGTGCAGTGTATAGCTTGGCTTGGACGTTATGGAATGATGGAGGGCAGCCCCGCTCTCCAGCTTCTCTGATGTCGGCTGGACAGGGGATGACAGATCTACTCTCACATGCCCAATACACTACTACAATACAATACTCTCACATGCCTAATACAAACATTGAAAAACAAACTGGCTGAAATAAGCACCTAATTTCCTGCTACCAATTCTTCTGAATGGAGTGTTCCTGCTGTGGTGCTGCATGATTTGACCTGCGGTGAGAGACACCAGGAACTGGAATCTAACATGCTAAGGTTTGGTCGGTTTATCAGTGAATGTGTTTTCCTGATTATGTTGTAGTTATCCGTATGCAGTAATTCAACTTTAGACTGTACCTTTAGTTGAAATGTACATTATTGCATTTGTAATTTTCCAGAACAAAAATGCATATTCAGTTTTACTAGAGTAGTGATTTTTTACGCACTTCCTCAATGGCTTTAGCCATAGAACATTTTTTATTTTTGTATTTTTTTGGGGAGAAAAAAAATCCATATACATATATATCAGGAAGAGTACATTGACTTAGAAACATATACAACCTCTGCCTCAGGTTTAAGCCATAGAACTATATCATTTAAGCACCTACCATGGTGGCTGCAGCTTGGTCCATATAAACAGTACAGTATGTGTAAAATACAGGTGTCCTACCAAACGCTCGCTCGCATTCTCTCTCTCTCTCTCTCTCTCGCTCTCTCTCTCTCTCTCTCTCTCTCTCTCTCTCTCTCTCTCATACACACTAACACATACAATTAACGGTAATACATACACATAGAAATGTTTTGCATAATTGCATTTCCCGTCACAGGTCACTGGGGATGGATATATAAACATGCAATGGCAAATTTCACTGAACGTATGTTCCTAACACATCCTGCGTAACATCACAAGAAGCGTTTTTTTTTTCAGTCACCTCACATTTATTTTCCCCTTATGAGGCTCAATGGGCCTTTATGGACTCATTTCATCACACAAACCCATCTTTGTCCACAGTGACCCTCTTTTTCGGTCATTCTAAAAGAAATGTTTTGGCGTAAGGCTGCTTTGATGTGTGGATGTTTCCACTGGAAGCAATGCTGGTCATGAAGTAAAACACTCGAAGCAAGTAACCATGTGCGTCGGTTAACGTCTCTGGTGCTGTTCTGTATATTATGTAATTCAGTCTGTCAGCTTGGAAAGATAGATGGCCACAAAATCTACGGCTGTACTACAACTATCAATTATAGTTCCCCTCCGTGGATTAATCACACAGTAAACCAAATCCACTACTGGCCCACTAGGGGTTTGTAATTTAGGGATGGCATGATCCAGTTTTTTCAGTCCCGATACCGATACAGATACCGGCACTTTGGGTATCGGCCGATACCGAGTACCGAGCCGATTCCAGTGTTAAATTAAGTTTTAAGTTAAGTTGCAAAGTAAATGACAGCCAATCTCTATTTTAGGACTTAGTATTAGGTAGTGTGGCCTGGGTAGGTTAGACATGGCTGATGCTTGACAGTAGATCGATGCTTGTAAATGTATTGTATTTAATTTATTACCCAAAGGATCAGTTATAACTGTCCAATTGCCACCGATACCGATCCAGCTATTTACGTCTCCAATCTCAGTATCGTATCAGTGCCATCCCCAGTTTGTATAGAGCAGTGATCAAGCAAATAATAAACTATGGAGTTTATTATTGGACTAAACTCCAAGAAATACTTTCTGTACACGAGATCCATGAGATGATGAGAGGGTTCCAACAGAATAGAGCCAGAGATAAATCCTGACTCCCTGACACACCAAATCCAAAGTGCCAGTGTGTGACAAGTGCTTGAGAGTATGTCAAAGCTGAACTCCCTTGCTACAATACTTGTTCTGGTTTAGCACGAGAGGATGTTACACTTTACAGTTTCCATGGAACATGTTTGTCTTCAGAGCTTCTAAACTAGACAGATGTGTGGCAAGGTAAAATATTATGTTAACTTAATTTACACAGCACATATAACGTTCACTAAAGAGACACAAATAATAATGATATGTAATTGGTACATTATGCATGTGTGTATACTGTATATGTAATGTTTGTGAATAAATGAATGGCAGCTTGAAATGCAGCAGAGAGAGAGAATGACAGAAAGTAATCTGATTTCCACACCAGAGACATTTCTCTCATAATGTATAATAAGGACTTGATCTATTATAGGTGGCACCTGAATATGCCATACATCTGAGAGAGCACACAGAGACCTCAACTTAATTAAAAGTCCATTCCAGACATTACTGGGTTTGGTGGAGGGGTGATTTCAGTGGCTGGGGTTATGTAAGATAGCACCTGGGACCCCTGAAGCATGCAAGCAATGTAGCGCATGATCAGCTATTGAATGGGACAAGCTCACCTGAGCTGTTCAAGAAAAGCTGTTGAATGCTTGTGTCTGAAACTGTTTTTAAAGTGGCACTGGATAGCTTGGCAGATTAGCAGCCCCTTTCATAGTGTACAGAACATAGTGCACTGAACAGTATGTCTGTATTTCAAAATTTCAGCCAGTATCCTGCCAGCCAGTGCACAAATAATAACAATAATAATAATAATAATAATATTGTTAATAATAATAATAATATCAGTGTGGCTTTCCCCTTTAGTTTTGATTTGTGATGACAAATCATGGAAACATCTCAAAATGTAAATTTTTTGTAAACCTGTTTATTTTTGTTTTGTTTAGAGTGATATTCAGACCACACCATGGTGTCCCTGTACAACAGTTAGGCTAGACACAGACACAGTGCTTCTGCCAAGTTTCACTGCAAACTGTGGGGGCAGGTTTCTCAATATGCGGCCTCTGTGGTGGGTTAATGCCATACTGACAGAGAGGGAAATGGCTAAGCCAACCACAGGAGAAACATGGAAAGACATAAAAGTCTCTATCTATCACTGTCTGTTTTTTTATCTCTGCTGTGCTGTTTCTCCATGTCTACCTCATTTTCTGTCACTAGTAGTCTGCTGGAGAACTTGATTCCCCTTCAGACTTTGATAGTAAAGATTACTATTAAGTACCAAGGCTTTAAGGGAATTATAGATGTTAGGAATTGTGTTGTAAATGACTTGTCCAACTATCTATAATCTGCTACTAATATATAAAAGTGGAAAGAGTTATGAAAGCAACATTAAGATATAAGATCGATCCAATTTCTAGTGTGTCTGTGAAAGTTTTCTTCTGCAGCACGTTTCACTTACTGAAGCTGGATTACCAGATAACAATAACAGACGTCTATTCAGACAGTTTTGATAAAGCAGCCTTCTCTGTGTAACACAGTGGGCAGAAAACATAAAAACTATTCTGTATAATATCCCCATCAGAGATGTTAAATGACAGGGGAACCTATAAATGTGTTCTATTCCAATAGCAAGAAAGGCAGTTTGTGTGGGTGTGTGTATAGATGTGGGAGTTTGCATGTGTGCATGTTTGTGTGTGTGGCGGGTCTGAATTGGTGTTGGTGTCTGAGAGTGTGTGCATGTGTGTGTGTGTTTGAGTTAATTGACAACCTGACCCCCCACACTGTAATTCTATAAAGGACTGCAGGGGGGATGAGGTGTCCCGAGGCTTCATGCAACAGCAACCCTATTGCCATGGACGGCTATGATTGGTCGTCATGTGACGAGCAGGATGTGAGCTTAGCAGCACTGTTACCTTCAACTGAGGCTTTGGTTTCTCGGCGCTAGATTAACCATGCAATATTGAGCACGCCTGTCACCGGATGGCAACACGTTGGTTTTCGGATCATCAAAGACGTTCAAATCAAAGATTGCATTTCTATTCCTATATGTTTAATGTTTACTCCTGACAGTGCAGGCAACACAATACTAATAAGTTAGATATGTGGGTGGTCTGAGAAATGTGTGGATGCTTGGCCTTATTCTTGTACTAACATATTCCATCCTACCCCTAGTGCAGTGACCTTTGCATATCTGCATTGAATGAGTGTAGTGGTATTATTCTCATTTACATTTTAATCTCATCTTCATGTCTTTCACTCTCACCCTTGAAGTCTGTTTTTCTCTACCTTTCAAAATGGTGGCCATAGGTGCCACAGCAGTCTTTTGAACGCCCCTAAAAGGCTTTGCGTGTTGAGTGGTGAGGAAGGCTCCTGTCGCCCTTCTCCTCTCCTCTCCAACATTTCCTCCGGTCTCTCCACTCCTCTGCGACCTCTCGGCGGAACCTGTCATTGTGGGCCACATTTTCCCAAGGATTACTGTCAATGGCGTCTTCCTTACAACCAATCATGGCGCCATTCACACCGTCTGTGATTATGGTCGCTGGCAGGGCAACACAGAGGTAATCGCTATTCACTTTCTAATCCCTATTCTCGGTTTTGAGAGGGAAAGACAGTCTGGTTGGCACTTTTCTTCTGTTTCTCTGTCTCTGTGTCTCTCTATCTGTTCTTTCTCCTATACAGGCCAGCCACACAACAGTTCCTTTTTGCTGCTTGCTTCTCAGCCCATATTTGATAGACCATTAAGTGCTTTAATGGTGCACAGAAGCATGAGCGGTTTCAAAGAGAAGCAGTGTCACCTCTTTGAAAGTGCCTAAAGTATTTGATCACAGATTTGGGACTTTAATAAACGATCTGAGGACAATATTGAAGCTGAATCCAAGGTTAAATATTTACATAAATCTCATAATGGCATCAAAAGCCTTGCACTGTAGGGGGGAGAAATGACAAATCAAACTACTGATCCTGAACCAAGTCCTTGGGATATAAACTATCTTGGAATGTTGTAATGGATAACTGGAAAAGATTGTCTGTGGGCCAAGGCAGTCGTTAAAGCAACAATACATATTTTAATCAGATTTCGTTGTCATTGCCTTGTATGTCCTATTCCTATTTCTATTTATAAGTAATTGTTTAATGTATCATATTTTGAAAAATACAAAGTTGTTACTACTATATATAATACTGCGTTTTTTTTTTTTTATGAAGTACCTGCCCTTTACAAACAGTTTCAATGTACGGCTCCCCAGATGGAATTGTGACAACAATTCATCTGGCATGTCAGGTTAGTAGGTCAAACCTGTGTCACGACCCTGCTTGGTTTTAGCAGGCCTGTGATCCTTATTGGCTGTAAAGGTCCCAATTAGGCTAATTAAGTGCACCTGTGCCTGTCACTTATATAGGTGTGTTGCAGCACACTGTCGGTGTGACTCTCCTGGCACCACACATGTTGTTGGTTAGTTTCTTGGTTTGGTTAGCATGCAACACGCACCACATATATTCAGTACATACACATACAGACATTCACACCTCATTCTGTGTTATTCTGTTAGCTAGTTAAGAGTTTGGTTTGTTTGGTTTACGGCCTTTGAGCCAGGTCGTAACACCTGTGAGGAGGACAATGCATTATGTACTATGTACTGTAGCTCGGTTGCTATAGAATGTAAATGTTTTATGTGTGAATAACTTGATCAGGAGTGCTGTCCTGATTGCTTCATCCATATCATTGTAAAATTAAAGCGGCAGTGTGTACATTTTACCCCCACAAGGGGTAGTAAGGAGCACAATATGAATCCTTCTACAGTACTGAGTTCACTTGGGCCCACTGTGCAGTCAGTCCTAGTGTCAGTATCATGTTTGAATCAACGTTGCTGGTTTTCCTTTTCACAAATAGACAACAAGAGTGACTTACAAGCGATACAACACGTCTGGATTGCAGCTCAGCCATTTCCTCCTAGAGCCCTGCATGCAGGGTGTATTTTGTATTTGTTTGATTGTACTGATTCCACATCCCAGTACAGGAAGCTGTCAATTAAGTATCTTTACAGTATTTAATTTAATGGCAAGCAATATTATGTTGTATATGTTGTTATTGAGAAAACAGAATGTATAGACACTGAGATGGGAGAGCAGTCAGTCCTGTTGTGAGAGATTCATATATTTTCTTTATTTTGTAGCTGTCAAAGACCTCAGGCTGGTGTTTACTGTGTCTAAGCTGCTGTCTGCTTATGTGAATGTCTGTCTGTCTGTGTGAAGGCTGAATACAAACTCTGGGGGAAACGGTTCACTTCAATATGACATTCGGATATGACACTGACTGTATGTGTTTACTTGTTTAAATAAAATAAACACAGAAAACGTGTTAATGTTTTTGATGAGCGTGCTGTATTGTATAATGGTGCAAAGCTAACCATATTCCTGTTAGTAATGTGGCGGGGGTAAGGATGTGGGCATGTAATTTGCTGTCAAACATCTGTTCCATGTTAATTAAACAACAGGAGGCTGCATGTTGACCCTGCGTGTAGGCTCAAGGTCAGGTCAGCCACACAGCCACATGCTGTATAGAAGCAGCTTGAGGCATCCAAAGGAATCCCCCATCCCAGGCAATCACTTAGTCCGCCAATGGGAGAACATATAGCCACACATGCATACAGTACACAAACATACAAATGGTAAAATGCTTGCATGAATATCAATAGTGGACGCTGGATGTTTTGTATTCTAATAAGCTCCTGGCGTGACTACAGGCAACTCCCATCATCAGCTGCGTCTCCGCCCAGACATTCAAGAGGTCAGCAGGTGGAGAGGCAACGATTACACACCAAGTGTGTCCTTGAGACTGCACTGCCTCCAGACAAGACGTGTCTGTCTCCAGAGACATTCTGAAGTCAATTACTGAGCCTGCAGCACTGGTTAATGGACCTCTACATGCTAACCCCCTTTTCTGCTGTAAACACACACATACTGTACATGTGTGCAAGCAGGCACACGCACACACACACACTCATCACCAACAACACCTCCAGGTACAGTACAAACAGCTCCCTGATATCTGACATGTGTTCACCTGTGGTGCAGTGTCTTCAGACACCGGGCCTCTCATTCCCGATGGTTGGTTTGGTTGAAAGTAAGTGCAAATGTGCTCTTGTTCAAAGGGTGCTGAGTAAGTAAACAGCGTGCCTCAAGGTTAACTAATGAGCTGCCTTATCCTGCCTTATGTAATCAAGCTACAAAGCCTCCAATGTGAGTGAGGAACCAACGCCACGGTCAAATGTCACGCACAGGCAGAAAAGACAACAAACAGCCGCATGCACAGGAGATCTAACACGGATGTTAAGGTCACTTGATGTGGGTGTTTGCATGGGAACTCTGTATCTACAGGAATGCTCAGAAAGCATTTACTAACTCCATGACATTACCACAGAACTCCTAAATGCCTGCGTCTGCTTAATGTTGATGTTTGGAACACTGTTTTGTCAGGGCTTTTGGGGGGAGCTGGAGGACACAGTGGGAACCTATGAGAGCTGTACGAGAAGGAGGAGAGGGGAATCATTTGCAGGTCTAGATATTAATGGACTCTATGCAAGACTCTATGCGAGATTCTAGAAGCATTCTGCATGCTAATGTTAGTGCTAATCGGTTAGTCATAACGATGCAAACTGGTAAAAGGTTTTCAAAAGTGTAATTATTGAATGCGGAAATACATTGAAGCCAATTCTTTCTCCTAGTAGCTCCCCTAGAGCTAGTAGGCTTTACAGAATTAATATACCGGTATTACTTATGGAATGCAGAAATTATATGAATATTGAACATTTTACATGTCAGATCATGTGACTCTATAGTTTCTTCCAAATGTCTGTACATCCTTGTGATACCGACTAAATATTGTATACAATTTAAGTTTATGAAATCTTTCACAGGCCAAGTTAGAGTGTGAGGTTGTCTATTAGCAATCCTTTTCTGTGTATATGTAAAAGTGACATCTTACAAGATGCCAGTGAATACACACATTACATTTCCTACCACATCGGGATCTCCATAATCATTTTCACAGCCATCTATTATTTCCAAATGACAAGTTGTTTTTGCAGCAGCTGGCAAAGATGTTTGACTGCGATGACAGCAATTTTATTTTATGCTCATCCCATGCTAAACGCCATCGCTTTCAGCCAACCCCACCGGTCGATCAGTGGTCCGCCCTTCAGAGTGGCTGGCTGAGCGAACCTTCACGCGATCAGTGTTTCCAGGCTGATCTCAGCAAAAATGTAGCTGAGAGCAATAGTAAGGCAGAGCAAGGCTAGCGGACAACCCCTCCTGCATTTGAAAATCGTGTGACTGGTGCCCTACTCATGTGCATTTAGGCTCACCACACCGCCCTCCCTGAAATCTCCCCAACCACACCTGCATAAAGTTGCAAATCGGGAGGACTTTCATGTATTGGGGGACAGTGGGGGGACAAAATGTTCCCTTTAAATAATGCAAAATTCTAATATTTTATCAGATTAATTGAAAAATGTATCATTATATTAGTTAGTTGATAAAACGAAAAAAGAGAACTCTGAATCTTATGCTGTATATAACATGTATGCGTGTGTGTGTGTGTGTGTGTGTGTGTGTGTGTGCATACGCCGTAAGATACAACACAAGTGATTCTTGTGAAAGAGAAAGGTCTGCTGAACATGAAAAGATAAGAAAAATGTGTTCGTGAGAACGGCACTCTTTTTAAAAACCTATTCACTGTAGTTGAAGCCCAGCTTGACAATGGTGAGGTAGATATATGCAATTGCTTTCATTGGGGCTTGGTATCTCCAGTTCCAGAACTGACTGCAAGTAGCAGTTACTCTCACATACAAAAGTTGCTACTATGCTACACATCAAGCTTATTTATCAATGCTGACGTTGTTTCCCTGTCCACTCATGTTATCGCTGGACAAAATAAAAGGCTGGTTGTTAAGTGGAAGTAGTGTTTTGTGACGGGCAAATTCATCCGAGACTGCTGTGGCCTGTAAACCCTAACCGATAAGAGATTGAGCCTCCACATACCGCCTTTGATGTCACTGTTCATTCCTATCTATGTGGATGAATAGAGAGAACAGGGTCGATATATAATCATGAGATAATTCATTTCTCCTGACTTTGTGTTACTGGGAACATGCAGCAAATAAGCTGGAAGCGCATATCAGCCACATGAATGCACCCCGCCCAACTTAATGGCCACTACTTTGATCTGCTGTGATAGTCACACACTGCCAAATAATGGATGGAGACACGAAAGGGGCATGAGAGAGAGAAATAAGAAGGGAATGTTTTGAGAAAGAAAGCACATGAGAGAACCTACAGCATTTAACTTTTGACCGTAATAGTGATATGTGCACTATACAGTAAGCTTAGAGAACATGACTAATTTTAGTTAGCTATTAAAGGTAGTCATCCTATGGGCCCACCACTCGTG
>JAODTR010015791.1:0-26417 GCA_025399935.1 Amblyopsis rosae
CCATTTTGAATTTTTTGATAAAGCTTTAAAACGCTACTCCTACCACAAAATTTGACCAATCTTCCCCAAAATTGGCACACTTAATCTTCAGACCAGTCCGCACAAAGGCATTCAAAGGATTTTTGATCCAATCAAAGTTGACGGCGAAGCCGCCAAACAGGAAGGGGCAATCTATCTCAGCAACCGAATGCCAATATAATTGATATGCATCATTGTCAAGGCGTCCCGAGGAGATCTGCCAAAGATGGCGTCAATCGGCCATATGGGGACCTATACTAGAAATATCACTTTAAGTGTTAATTACTCCCAAATGCAAGCAGATACATCAACCAAACTTGGTCAGTATATGGCTTGGTAGGTCTCCAACACACAGTAAAACTTTCAGGTTTCTATGCTTTTAGCAGCTACTACAAAGCATTGTCAAACTTGACATTGAACTCAATGAGGCTCATTAAGCCTAATGGGCTTGTTTATTATTATTATTCCGTAATAATCATAAGGAGCTAAATCTACCTGGTCACTTTTTTTCTAACTTGGCACACTGATAGAGCTATATTCCGTAACAAAGCAAACCCATTTTCATTTCCATACTCCAATGTCATCAGCTCAAAATTGCACTTTTCAAAGGCTCATAACTTTGGCCCCGATTGACCTAGAAACATGCAACTGGTGTCAAATTACGAAGGGCAGACGCTAATGCTGAAGAACTTTGCAAGATACCATTTTTAAATGTGCCTATTACATTTTCAGACATTTTGAATTTTTTGAAAAAGCAAAAACAATTATCAAAGGCCACACATTTTGTCCAATCTTCACAAAAATTGGCACATATGCTTATCAGACCAGCCCTCATAAATAATATGCCATGGCGTTTTGATTTTCGATTCCGTCTGTCCGTCATAGGCAACAGAATTTGCCGGCGAAGCCGCCAAACAGGAAGTGGCGCTGTATCTCACCGACCGTACGTCCAAATGCCACTACAGCCGGTACATATCATTGGCATCCCTTCAGGAGGAGATACGAAGAGGCCGGCTCCAACTGGCCACATTGGGGTGCAATTCCAGAAAAGCAATTGAAATGCACATAACTCTGGAAGGCAAACAGATATTTCAACCGAACTTGTTGCGTTTTGCACGTGTGTCTGCTCCGCAGTTTGTCGAGCTATGACATCCGGTCTATGACACCATTGCAGCAAACCGTTTCAAGCTAATAGACAATTTTTTATTAATGCAAACAGCCATTTGATCTAAAGTTGATGCGTTTGCTTGAGTTTTAAAGGTTGTTTTGTTAAGAGTCCTATTGGGCAAATTTGCTGCATATGTCCTTCCCGGTTGGGGCTTGTTGTCTCCTATTTGCGTACCATGTGTTTCCAATATGCTTGGACCCCTTCATTGCTGCTTGCAGCTATATTTATTATAATTATTATTACTCCAAATGTAAAACTCAGAATGAGTCAACCTTCAAAATTAAAACCAGAACAAGCCCAACAGTAATTGAGCTTCTGCTTGAAAATAAAGCTGTAAAGTAATCTCTACACACCATACAACTCCCCCACATGAACCCTACTATTCTGATTGGAATCAGGTTAAAAGCCCAACACGAATGAAAATGCTCCGTATAAACACCCCAAGAGAAAGAGCCAACATGATTGAAATTTCATTCGGAAGCAGAAGGGTATAAACCATTCCATAACCCAATTGAAAGAAGAATATCCCATAAACGGTTTAACTCGATTCATTCCTGGTTGAGTTATTTGCAGGATAGGCTACTTGTAATGGTTGGCCATAGACGATTATTTTGCAGCTAAAGTAACTCTTTACTGAAAAGCTACATAAAGTTAAAAACAGCGATGCTACTGAAAACATTTAATGTTTAGTTTAGTTTGTGTTGTCGTCACTACATAGTGAGTTCCTTTTCTCCCACTTTGCCTTTCATCGTTATTTTTCTCATTCTCTCATGTCTCCCTGTCATCCCGTCTTTCTCACGTTGTATTTTTCTCAAAGAGTCTAGCTCCCGATTCAGTCTTCTCCCTTCCCCCACCTTGCCTCCCTCAACTCTGCGTGATAGCAGCGGTTTGCAGTTTGAACAGCTGTGCTCACCTGCCAGGCTGAGCTCTTGCTGTGTCTTTTCTTCTTTTAGTTCTCTAATTTCCACACTTAGTTTGCTCCTTTCGTCACATGGCACGTTGTTACTGTACTTAGCTGTACTAAATACTTTATAAATGAGAAGTAAAGCATGGTCACCGTGTTTTGTATTATTATGAGCTATGTCCTGATTGGCCGATGGCAGTGAACCTCCCGAACCAAGGAGTTGCTTTTAAGCATTTAAACAAAAGTCTTTTGAACCTTCTTTATTTTTTGAAGGTGGAGTTAGAAAGACATCTCACTTTACATGTAGTGATTGAACCTTTAATGTGAAGACTCTTGAACAAGAAATAAAGATTGATGCGCTAATGTACTGTAACTGAATGAGAAAATGAATTTCCATAGCCGTGCTGTGAGCTCGGCCCTTCTCTTCTCACAGTGATCGTCTGTGGATGCTTTCATTCATACCTTGGTAACAGATGTACAGTATAACTACAGCAGAACCTTTGTGCATGTGGTTTACTGGGGCTGCTGCTTCATATGTTATGTAGTATTGTGCTGTGTATGTAAATTATGTATTGTAGTATGTACTGTTATATTAGTGTCACTGAGTAGATACAAGTTCATCCAGTCTGGGTATTGTTGTTCGATTGTATTATAAAGTATGCATGTGGACCTACGAGTTTGGATTTGATCCTTTCCTTTGTTTTAAATGGTTAGTTGCTCCTTACTTTAACTACAGTATCACTAGCCTCGCGAGACCATCCTGATCTCACGAGCTTCACTTTTGTTTTGCCGTGAGAATCAGTCTGGAAAGCCTCGGGATCATTTTGAATGTGTCTGAGTAGAAATTGAATTTTCCAGTCAGCATCGTGTTTATAACTATACGGCACGGGTTTCCAATCAGCATTGTGTTTATAGCTATACGGGCGTGGTTTGTCTGTGCCGACCATGGTGCCGACAGCGAAAACGACCAGATTGTTCATCCAATCAACTGCCACAATTTGCCTACACTGCACATTTATTGGTATACTTTATTTACATCTTGTGCTCATATCTCTCTGTGCTGTCATGGTGGCTCAGATCAGACTTCCAAGAGAGATTCACTGCAAAAGGATTGCTGTACATTATGAATAATGTGTACAGTATTTCTATATCATGTTGCACTTTATCCTGTTGACTGCTCTTACATGTCTGCTGGTTCATAGGACCAGGTCTGTAACACAACAGGCAAACATCTCGTCCCAAACCTGAGACTAATACTACCATTAGACCTCACCCCTTGGTGACACTTTGTAGTTCACAAATACAAATATCACAAATACCTACTTTCAATATGCACATATTATTAACACATATTATTTAATGATCTGTCTTATTTAACCCATATGTATTATTTGATGTGCACAAACTATTTAAAACGATGTAAAAATGAACAATGAACCTTCAATAAAACAATAACATGTCTTTCTTGTCCCAAAATCATAATTTCTTGCTTCTCCCCTTTGTTTCTAACAGTTCCCTTTGTTCAAACAGATTCATTGTTTTCAATCATTAAAATGTTGCGGAGCTGCAGAGAACAGCCTAAGACACACGCAGACACACACACGCACACCCCACACATAGCACACACACACACAGTCAAAGGGACATTGTGATAGTGAGTGGCCCGTGGCACCTCTGCCAATCTCATCAGGGATAAGGACAGCAGTGCCAGTACTTTGTATTATAATGAAACCCTGGATTATGTATACACACAAAATCACCCACCCGCACTCTGACACTAATGCCTAGTCCACACGTAAACGGACACATTTAAATGGGGATTCATGCTGAACAAAACATACATTCATATGAAAGCACAACTGCACGCTTTATAGTATGTGAACAAAAATGCCTTACTGTCTGTATGTAAACGAAGGATTTAAGGGCGCACACTCTGACGTAAAACAAAGGATTTAAGGGCGAACAAGCTGACGTTATAAGCATGTGAACAAGCTGTTATAAGCAAAAGTCTGTTTCCCTGTCTACACGTGAACAAACTGTTATAAGCAAAAGTCTGTTTCCCTGTCTACATGTGAACACTGAATAGGTTTTTGATCTCTTCACCCTGGAAGGAGTTTTGCTAAAACTTTTTTGGTGATGCGTGTGGATGAAAGGCTGACCCGTATAGGAAAAGCTACCTATTTAAAAATAGCCGTGTAGTGTACGTGTGGACTAGGAGTCAGACTAAGACGTGCATATGCAGGCCCACTGCTTACACAAGTGAATCATACTTGAGGCTCCATCACCTCCACCCCCCATAATGCATTTGAATAACTGGCAGCCTCTTCTTCCTGGCTCGGCTCATAACCCGCCAGTTAAGATTAGATTTGGGGCAAGTCTGGGAAAACCAAATCCTTGATGTGTTCTAGGAAGTCAGCTAGTAATCAAGTTATGTCAGTAGATGTTTATAGTTATTCATTTCATGTCTGCAAAGATTGAATTCATTTGAATTATGCAGCATATCTACTGTCATCCCCTCTAAAATAAATGTTAGGCGCACACTCTCTTGTCCTCTGGAACAGCAGTGCCAGTAAAAGGCGCCATTCAGCTTTATCATAACTGTTTTGCTAGGAATAATGTGTGACGCTCCAGTGTTGATGCGTCAATTAGGGCGGGACTACAGACACCTTCTTTGTGATTGGTTCTTATGTGGTTGAGTTGGCATCAACGATGCTCTTTAGAAAGTGCACAATAAAGAGACAACTATATACATGTTTCTCAACCATGCAAAAAATGTCAGCCACCCAACCTTGACAGCAGATTAGCTCCATTTCAGCGGTGGCAGCTGTTGTGGTTCTGTCCTTGTCTGTTTGGAGGGCTATTGATTTTGACTTCACCTGCTCTACAAAATATAATTTTCCCCAACAGCAGAGCCATAATAATGTGACTAATGTCAAATGGTTTCAGAGAATCTTGTGATCTTAAAATAGACCTACAAAATACTCAAACACAGTATATCCAGTGGTCTAAATAAAACAGACACGTAACAATTGGTTAATACAGGGAGATGATGTGGTTTTTACATTGATCAAAAATATTATCAGCAGTCCTCAAGTGGTTTAGCTAGCTATTAAATAACTTGTTTCATTCGAATGACATGAAATCGGATCTTTCCATTTTTAAAGCTCTTCCAAAAAGTGCCTTTGCCCACATTAAGAAGCACAGGCTTACCTCACATTGGTGGAAGGGTGCAACAGTGAGTGTCTCTGGTGTCCTCTCTGGGGTGAGAAGGTCATTTCTCGCGTAGGAAGCCAACAGCAAAGCTGCCTAGTTGGCCGATGGACCGGACACTGCAGGGAGACATAGAAATTCTGTGGCTAGTAATACTTCTAGTTCTTGAAAGAAAAGCCGCTCCAAGGTAAAACAGCGTAAACATAGTGAAATAGAGTGCTCAGTCCGGTGACATTATCCAGGACTGAAGAAAACAAGACATGGTTTATCATTAATT
Organism: Amblyopsis rosae; assembly: GCA_025399935.1. Taxonomy (NCBI): domain Eukaryota; kingdom Metazoa; phylum Chordata; class Actinopteri; order Percopsiformes; family Amblyopsidae; genus Amblyopsis; species Amblyopsis rosae. Next base: position 5,578 of record JAODTR010015791.1, read on the forward strand.
ACCACTCTTTCTACCTGGGACACTAGGGTTTAAACAATACCATGTTCATTAAAGGTGAGAAGGATATTATGGCCACAAGTGACATCGTCATGATTTTGGTTATGGGATGAATAAATGTATAAATAACCAAGTGCTACAGTTGCTATAGAACACTGCAGTAATGTCTAAAAATATAGATTCATAAAAAAGAAAATTCTGAAATAAGAGAAAAGAAAATAAGAAATAAATGATTATTTTGTGAGAGGTCAGGCATTTGTAGTGTGTGACTAAGGAGACATGTCAGGCTTGGGGCACGTTCAATTTGATAACACTATGCATCGTTTTGCTACGCTTTCCAGGTGGAATGACATGTTTCCTCTCAATAAAACGGTGTAGAACAGGCTTTGAGGTAGATTTAACCTACAATGGATCAGATTAAAGTCCTTTAGAAATCTACTGCGGCTTGGTATATGCAGCAATTGAAGACATTAGAACAAATTTGTTTGATATACTGTAATCTGTTTATTTAATAAGGCCCTGAAAATTATTGAAGAAATGGCCTTCTCAGCTGTGCATTGGCATTTGCAACAGTAGTTGTAAATGCATTGTTTCTGTTTAAAAAAAACTTTGCTAGATTTTCTTAGTGTCTACAGATTAAAAACTACTCTTTAATCAATTAGATTTTGACCCCATAACAAGTGAAAGGGACACAATCCAATGTGTGCTATCCCAATTTTGTTTGTAATCTGTAAGGGCTAGACTATCTCAACAATCTCTTTCATATCCTCCTATCTGTCAGGTGAAATAAGATACTGAATATGATTTTTGCTACTGGTATTAAATAGTGAAGATGACAAATACTCACAAAAATGCTTTTGGGAGTATTTGTGTGTATAACGTAGTTAGCCCTAATGACATGCTGCTGTTATCCTAGCAGAATGTCAACTGTGTACGACAACTGGTGTATAATCTCTTCTACTGTTGCCTAATGTACTGTTTGTTAGTCGCTTTGGGCAAAAGCATCTGCTAAATTATATAAATGTAAAATGTAAATGTATTTGAATCTGTTAAGATAAGCATTTGGCTTCACTGTAAATACTCATCACAATCCATAATACTAAACTAAACTAATATGTTCTACTTGGCATATGGCGAAAACTCTGACACTGAATTGAATGTAACCGGCACGTCTCTGTCTGATTAAACAGGCTTTGAAAGAGAGTTGGAAATCAAAAGACTATGACAGAAGAGGAGTGCACTCTACAGTATATGTGATATATGATTCTATATATACTGTAAGCACCTTGATGTGAATATGCTGACAGAGAGAGAGAGAGAGAGAGACATCAATAAGAAATAAAAAGATAAAATAGGTTCCAGCTTTCAGTGGGTGGAGGGAGACCAAATAAGATTCCAGAATGTTCTGTTGAGAAAACTGTCCTTGGGCAGATCAACAGGAGCCGTGATGCATAAAAATGGTCTTCAAATGCCTCAACCACTTTAGTGAATGGACACTCAGGACATTAAATGGCTAGGTGTGTGTGTGTGTTTGTGTTTGTGCGTGTGTGCGTACGTACGTACGTGTGTGAGAGGGAGGGAGAGAGGGAGGTTAGATGATGCTGTCCTAGCCAAAGGCCAATAGTCTCCATCAGATTTAACAGAGCAGGAGGAGGTGATCATTCACCTCTATGTGGAGGTCTAAACAGTCATTCAGTTGAACTCACACTTGTTAAAATGACTAGGATTCCTTATCAATTAAACAGATAAATGCACACAATTGCTTCCACACACTCTTTAGAGACATACAGTATATGGCTCTACATGGATCGCTATCTAATACACACACTATATTGCTGCATGGAATATATTAAAAAGACACACACAATATGACATTTCAAATGTGTGTGAGTGTGTGTGTGCGTGTGCATGTGTGATGAGCTCATACATATACATCACATATCTGTTCTATTAACTGATAAGATCCTTTTCAACACCTGTTTCATTCAACACATGAGATTCTCCACTATGTGTGTCTGTCTATGTGTGTGTGTGAAAGAGAGAGAGAGAGAGAGAGAGAGAGAGAGAAACGGCATGTGGACAGTAATGGCCAATGGGAACACTATTTAGTTCTGACTATGGACCATAGCAGCCACCTTCACTACTGTTTTCATCTTCCCGCCAACAGCGTTGCATAAATAGAACATCAAATGGAACTGCTTCCTAGAACAGAATAATTCAGTAGACTGAATCACCCTACAGTGTATTGTCTCAATCCATGAAGCAGGGAAATAGGAGAGGAGGGCAACCACAGGCTTGAGACAGGTCACTCATAGAGAGAGACAGCTGTAGAAATGATGTTGAGACAGAGCTTCTTATGTCACCTGCTGCCCGCATGTTGCTGTAACGTTAGAGAAACATCGGGACAAAGGAGAACAGAGCAATAGGAGAGAAAAAGGAGAGAATGTATAAAGACAGGTAAGGCACATTATTGCGACTGGAGAAGGCCAAATGCTTGAATTGCCTGCCTATGGCAAACATTCAGAGGCAGGCAGCTGGCACAGTTCATTTAAAGCAGTAGCAGGTATTTTCTTTGACCACCGGGGGGCAGAGCACCACAAGGTGTGCATGTGCACAAATAGCAATTACATATTTGTACTGCAGGCATGCATAGTCTGAGAAGCAAACACTGGCCAAGATAATAACATAAAAGGACACAGAAAAAGATACAGATAAGAGATTCATTTTGAATATTGATTTGACTTGACCACAATAGTAATACCAAAACAAACCCTGTGACCCCTAAATAGCATCTTGTGACTATACTGCAGGAGGCGTCTGTGGGCTGGCTGACTGCTGCAATAGACCATCTCTTGATTGCTTTCTGTCATTCACACACACAATAACTTAGCTGTCTCTACTCTCATGACAAGTACTTTTATCTGTCTGAAGGTCTGTATGTATGTCACACACACACACACACAATGCTAACCCACCTATATCTCTGTCAGCCTGTGTAATGTTTGGACTGAGGAAGCTAAAGGAGGCTGTCTACTTGTTAGCTGTGTGTCTGGACAAGCATAAGTGGAGAATGGCAGGGAAATTAAATAATGAACACACATTGTAATATAATCACTACATGCAGGCTATGTTAAATACACTATATTTGTTATAGGCAAGGATAGTTGGTATTACATACAGTATACTATCATAAGGTATCTACTGCATGCAGTTATTTTCAGGGACCCATCTTTTCTTAAGCCTTCCCTTTCATGGCCAATGCAGGCATTACACTGAAGTCATACTTTTATTAAGGTTTGGTGGTTAAATATAAGTTTTTGGGATTTTAAGGTCATAAACAGTCCAGGGAGAACTACTCTATCTTAACCTGGCAAGAACAGATATCTGTGTCTGACACATCCATCTGGGGAGCCGTCCATTGAAACAGATTCAAGAGGGCAGGCGCTTTAAAAATTATATACTTTTGTATATTATTATTGTTATTATTATGTATATGTGATTGTACGAACCTGTGAACCAGCAGTCTGTTATTATCTCTTGAAGAAAAGTCGGAAGAAGAGTGGAAACACATTTTCCATTTAGAAAAGCCTTTGCTCTTCTAATAAAGTCTAATAAAACCGATGCTATATTGTATCTTCTATAGGCGTTTCTGACTCGAGTTGTTTCCAGGTCGTCAACATCACAACTTAACCACGCCCGTAGCTAAACTACGACGCTGATTGGCAACACACTAGGTTTACCCGCCTGAATCAACTAGATTTCCAAACTCTCCAAACTGATTCTGACAGAAGAAAATTTCTGATGAAACTGAAAGCTTGCGAGAGCATCACTTTGTAATAGCTACTATCTAAAACAAGTGCATTTATACGTAATGTACTGTACAGACTAATAGAAGCCGCCTGTAACTGGTTGTGTGAATGAATCCTGTTGTAAAACTACTGTTTAAAGTAGTAGTGCAAGTCTATCACCTCAGGGACCGGAGTGGACAAAGTTCAAAACCTCGGGTCAAATAAACGCTGCACTGAGGCTGTAATCCTGTCAGTCAGTTGGAAAGGGCTTCTGACGTGAAGTTAAATGGAGAGCAGCCTCAAAGAGCTGGCTTCTGACCAGACGCACAGAAGGCAGAGCCTCGGCGTTCCTCCTCTTTGTCTCTCTCATCCTGTTGCCTTTTGTCTGCGCATCTACACTTATCTCTCCTCTTTCTCCTTTTTCTAACCTCACTCTCTTTCTCTTGATCTCCTGTTCCCACTGTCTCTCTATCTTCTAACCATCCTTTAACTGCTGCTGGCTCTGCTTCAGGCACCCCAGGGGGCAGAGAGAGAGAGCGTGTGCGTCTGCGTGTGCGTGTGTGTGTGCGCATTAGCTCCTTTGTCACATTGAAACTCCTGACCTACTCTTGACTGCTCTGGAACAGTAACATTATAGCAAGACTGTATACACACACACGCACACACACAGGCACACACACACAAAGGTTGTGTGATGCACCATCATCATTATTTCTCCGTAAATACAGTAGTAAACACTAGCGCTAAAACATACACGCCAAAATATTGTTTCAGTGCAAATGATACATGTGCAAACAGAAACATGGACATACGTCTGAAATTAGGGCGTGCTAATGTCAGTGTGTGTGTGTGTGTGTGTGTGTGTGTGTGTGCGCCCGGTTTCAGACAAACATCAACTGTTTATGTGTGACTGTGACACAACCATTATTTAGACATGTAATGGCTCCCTCCCTCACAAAGGTGTTTAAACTGATGATGATGATGACGGAGAGTAAGATATGGTGCTAATCTATCACATGCCTTTCCTCTGGTTAGGGAGGACCCATCACAATGCGCACTCCACACCTGAGTGCTGCACAGATGAAGATACAGCAGTCAAAACATAGAAAGGACCAAGTCAGAGAAATAATGTGCTCACACACTAACAGTGTAGTGGGCACTGGGCAGTTGAACACACACACACACGCCGAGAGAAAATGGCCCGTTAACACAAATAATTAAATGACACTGGAGTCGTTTCCCCCTTAAAGAAACATTTATTAGTTAGGGAAGGAGCAGAGACTTTTCACAAAGGACAAAGACAACTGAGACAGATAATCGTTGCCTTGACAAAGTAAGAACTGACTTGTTCCAGCACGGACACACTGTTGGCAATTTGGACTTTAATGGGATAGCCAATATCTGAGAGCAAATATGCTTCTCAAACTCTTCTTTCACATATCTTCTTTAAAGCCTGTGTGGGTTTCAGTTACAGATTTTTGAAGGGAGCTTCTACAATATGACTACAATATGGTTGCAAGTAACACCACTGCCCCCTTATGGGGAGAAACGGAATGACAAAAGGTAAGTTTTGTGTGTGCGCGCGCGCGTGTGTGTGTGTGTGTGTGTGTGTGCGCGCGCGCGCGTATGAGTGTGTGCGGGTGCGTGTTAACAACCCTGTGTCTCAGGGCTATCAGCCAGTATGACATGAATTGTTTTTAGCCTTTTTTGAAGCTGAAATGCAATTATAGGTTTTAACCATCTGTTGTAGAGCAAGCTCTGTAACAATTGTTAGAGCCCTCTGAATGTTGTCATAGCAACAAAGATGACCATGTGTCTTGAAAAGTCAAAAGAAAAGAAGAAAATAAAAATAAAAACCTTCAGAATTTTCTGTGCAATATTTTAAGATATTGTCATTGGTCTTGGCAAGCCTTCTTAGTGAAATTAAAAGTGTAAACTATGTGCAGGTACATGTCCAGTATCAAGACATCTAACACCTTTATGAGAATTGGTTAGGTAAAAAGGGATGTCTCGCTGGCATCTATCAACAACAGCTTTTGAGCAATTGTCAGGTAATAGTTGAAATAGTACTTTGTGAAGTGTACAATGCTCAGAGGTGATGTCCTAGACTGTACAGGTGACAGAATATATCCAAAAACAGTTTTGCCTCACATCCTCAGGAGGTAATGTTTATACCTTGGGCCTCTTCCGGTCAACATCACAACTTCAAAGTCAGCACGCACACACACACACACACACATTTTATAGCAAACATTTTCTCCTGTGATATCCAGTGTGGATAAATTGCCCTGATGTATCATTGAAACTGCGCATCATTTCCTAGACTCCTTTCAGGGGCCGATCTCACTTGCAGTTTGACACTTCAATTATCAATCCGGAAAGTCCTCTCTGAACTGAGTGAGACCAAAGCTTTTAATTAGCGTTTGATGTATTTAACATGCCGGCCTTACAGTACTCTCAAAATCCAATCACGTCACAACAGGAACAATAAATAATTTGTGTGTTAAGTTGTAAGTCAATGCCAAGCAGAATTATACTTTTTGCGTCTTGTGCTGGCCAAGCAGTGTTAAATATAAAACAATTGGCTGGATGATTTAGTGGTAATAGAAGTGTCACAACACCAAACTGTACTTTCGCCTATTTACATCAAAACATTATATTTTAAAATATACAATAAACTTTGACATACTAAAAGTTTGATATAAATACTTTGAAAGACAAGCCCTGCACACAATGCAACACGTTTCTTTCTGTGACTCTGTGATATTCTCTAATATGACCTTTATCAGAGATTCAGATCTGAATAGCCAGAGCAAAATATCACAAACACTAGCACCAATAGCATTAAGAAAATAGCTTCTGCTTTGTCTCTGTAAATAGTGGAACTCTGATGATAATATGGCCATTACTTTGTAGTTTTGTTGTTTTTAAAGTAAAACCAAGAACAGTTTAATATGGCTGTCCAATTTTCAACCTTTGAGAATAAATACTAGTCAACACTTATGTCTACCAACGCTTTTGCCCCTGAATAAAAACACAAAATACTCTACGTTTAACAGTTTATTCATTGTCCAAATTCATATCAGTAGATTTGGAGAAATTTTTTCTCTTTTTTTTTTTTTTTTTACATTCTCTTGAACAAAAATATAACAATTATTTACAATCACCTGGTAAAAATACATAAAAAGCATATGAGCAAAATCATTTTGTCTTTCTAAAAGACATAAGGTACAACAGCTAGAAGTGTAAGACAAAAAGCAAGCGTTAAGCCACAGGCCAGGTAAAATCTCTTGGTACAGAGTGCGCTACAAGACACCTTATCTGAAGCTACTGCTATGCATATGCCTATCGATGTTTGCACTTGACAGAATATATTCACATCTCATAATTGCGCTTGAAGGTGGAGAGGGAAGGGGGCAAAATCTGTCAGAAGGGAACTGCTTCTGATTAGATGAGCATTTTAGATATATTGACATCTTGGATGCAAACGCTACTCTTAACGTTTTGGAATAACCTAGATATTACAATATATAGTGTGCATTGTGTAGGCTGCAACCATCAACTGAATGAAATACAACCAAAAAATAAAGATCAGCAATATATCGTAGGGGTACTGCAGCTAAATGCCAGGAATAAGAAATACAAATGATAAAAAAAACTTTCTCCATTTTCATTGGAAAATAAAGTAAGCAGGGCAATACTTTGAGTTCCATTCAAAGCAAAATGGAAAACCAAACAGTTTCATCAGATAATGTTAAATTGGTGCTCAAGGTTGATGTCGTTTAAAAACATTACAATTACATGTTAACATGAAATATTTTGCTGTTGTAAACATTATTTATAATCAATTGTGAGCCTTACATGATGGCTGTTAAAATATACTTTACATTTTAGAAACTTATAGGAAACCTCTGCTTCGAATGGTTACTCGCAAACTCTAGAACAATCTTATAGTAAAGCTCATTTTCCCATAAAGTACATTTCTTTGAGCTCACACTGACAGACATTAATACTGATTCAAGGTTTAGCATCTAGAAAATATTGTGCAAAAAATAATAAAAGTGACTTAACTGTATGTGCATGAAAGTTCTACTGATGGACTGAAGTTCTAATTGTAAACCACCTGTGTGAATTTGTATTCAATTCTAATAAGAAAGGCAGGCTCGAAAAAGTTGGTAGGTTTCAGACTATACTGATAAACAAAAAATAAAAATGTATAACTCAGTTTTCAGTCATAAAATTAAGAATGTGGCACTGTGGCATTGCTTGTTGTGTTGTAAACTGAAGTAGACATGGATGTAATGGCATCTAAAAACTCCTTCCAACAATCCAGTGTGGAACTGATTTCCTTGTGCTACAGAATGTGAAAAAAAGTATCCAGGCAGGAATAATCAAAACTGAAACATTTTGGAAAGTTTGTTGAGGTCTTTTGAGAAATGTGGTATTGAGATTTCTCTTTGTGCCATACACGATATATTTGCCTTATATCTATAACACACAGGATTTGAAAGCGTTATTGTTATGTTAATCATAATTAAAAAAAGATAGAAAACAAAGAATGCAAGTCAAATCCCAAAACACAGCAGCAATTGTGGACTGTACAAAGAGCAAAAATGGCACAGAACCAAAAGGGGATGAAACCTAGTAGCCTATTCAACAATGAAATCATATTATTTGTAAAATTCCTGGCCGTAGACAGAAATGTGGCAATAACAACCTTCAATATTTTTTATTATAACAAAATATTTAAAAATAGCCTTTAAAGAGGTCTCTCTTTTCTCATTTATACACAATCAAGTAGTTAAAATTAATTTATGGCCAAAAAAAAGGTAGAAATTCATATATATGCACTGTATATATTAGCATTAATAATTTCAAGTCTTTGTATGTCAAATAATAAAAATAATAAAAAGAAGCATCACAGATAAAACATACAGCTATAAGAGAAGAACGTCTAATTCCAGTTTACGCCCCTGCTGTTCTGTAGCTAAATACAATTCCCTGTTAAACCAGTCTAGGGTTAAACTCTAATCCTAATGTACAAATTAGCCTTTTCTTTCAACATGAATAAACACAAGCAAACCTCTTTAAAATATTCTACAAAATGTACTCCATTTTAGGGAAGACTATAAACAAGAAAATGAGACAAGCCAAAAAGTAGAATACATTTTCCTTTGACTAGAAGGGTTAAATTGAGTCTTTTTTCATACATTGCCCCCTTTTAAATAAGAAAGGAAATCTAGCCAACACATGATAGAGGTACAGTACAATACACTGTAAGCACAACTTGAACACGTATTTTATGCTGCTGCACAAACTTAATTTACACCATCAAATTAACCTGGAATATTATACTTTAACATTTCAGTTTGCAATTCAATAGCCAACTAGTCTAATAAACACTGTAAACAAATGTGTAAGCATTGGTGTAAACACAGCTGTCTGAAAAAGGCATTCCTTTAGTCTGTACGTGCACCAGCTAGTACGTTGACGTGTATGTTTGCTTGTGTGTATTCGTGCACATGCATGCGTGTGGGGGGCATACAGTGCCAATTTATTGTTTAATTACAGCCACCGCAATGAAATACCATGTGTACTTTACTCAGCAGGTAGCAGTAAGCGTTTGTTCTTCAGCTCATTAAAAACGAGTTATGATACAGGTTTTAGAGAACAGAGAGGAGGCAGCATGCCACTAAAGTACCTTGCGTTTATCTGAACGAGCGCTTGGAGAGGCAGCGGGACGCAGGAGTGCACGACACACACACACACCTGCCTGAGATGCTGCATTTTGCTTTAAAGCTCAACAAAGTACAATAAGTGCTTGAAACACACACACACACACACACACTTCCTGTTGTCACGAACACTCACAAGCACGGAAAACATGTGGAGGGCTACCATTTGCTCTCCAGGGCTTTCTGAACTCAGATTCCAACTGTAGTCATAAGTGTAAGTATTAGGAAGGCAGGACAAAGAATTAGGGCAGTTTAGCTAGGACAAACGTCTTGCAGTAAGAGATACCTTAAAACCCAAACACCACGCAGGCCAATGCATCCAATGTTACTTGTGTGAAGTTTTCTCTAGCATATATACATTCAATTATTGTAAAACCCTACTAACATTTCCATTAAAAAGGTGGAGTCAGTAAGTAAGTGACTGTAAGCTAATACACGATATACTCACGGCTCACTAGCTGCCCGTTCTGTGTGTGCGCTGAAAAAGAAAATAAAACCGTTTCTACACAGCCCTGGCTCTGTAAATGGGAACCAAAATTAAGTGGTGCAGACCACACCACACAACACTATCTTAGCCTTGGCAATGTTTCCAATGTGGGGGCGGAGCTTCAGATTCAGCACCCTATAGCATTGAAGGGAGAGGTGTTTTGTTTTGTTTTGATAGACTTCAAATGTCTTGTCTTTCTGCAAAATCCCTGACTACATCTTTAACTGGCAGTAGGCTGAATCATTATTGTTATTGTAATCAGATAAATAGCAGGAAAACTGAGATCGATATATATTTATCCAAACCGATCCTTAATCAAAAGATTACAATATGTATCTATATCTGCCTTATATCTATAAACTCTAGACATACGCCATTTTACATAATACTTACACTCTAGACTGTAAATGTATATTTGGTATTTTCCTCTCATATTCTTAATGTGAAACTCTTTACATTCAGCTTAAAGCTTACATATGCAACTGAAATAACAAACAAAACCTAAACATAAAATTAAAAACAAGCACATAACATCACTATACAAAATATTGAGGACTTAAAAACAATTGTACACAAGAGAGCTCTGAGCACAAAATGGAGGTACACGGTGTTCTGGTTGTGAGGAGGTGGACACAATGTCATCATCATAGACTATTATCTCTGATTTGTCCAGTATTCCATTCACCTTTGACCCCTTCCCGGTGGCTGTAACATGACATCACCACATTGCAACTTTGTCCGTTTTATTCACAAGTTTCCACTCTTCCTCTCTTTTGTTCTTTTTAAAAGCAGACTTAAAAACCGCTGATTGTACACATCTTGTGAGGTGAAGAGAGGTGCATTGTGGTCCGTGGTGATGTCACACAGAAGAATGGGAGGGTGTGCTCTGAGGAGTAATACACGATGCAACTAGCTTAGCCACAGGCCGGGCCTTAGCAGCAACGCTCCTGTGTGAGAGACACCATCACTACACCGCCGAGACCTGTTCATCTGCAAAACAGCACAGAGGATATAGGAACGTTATATAACGGAATAAAACATTCATTATTAAATAACACTTAATGTCAAAACATAATATATATACACACTAAAAAGCCCCAATCTATACTAAATATATATAGTATACAAGTATATTTTAGTATATTATATATACTAATAAACCTAAATTATCTAAGAGCAGGGCTCCAGACTAACCTTTGCACTAGTAGCACTGGTACTCCTTACTGAAAATTTTAGAAGCACCAGCACAAAAGTTAGGTGCACTACTAATAAACGTAACGCAGCTGATTCATATTTTTCAGTGTTTCGTCTAGGTCATATCTTGCTGGTGTAGACGCGATTGGCATAAAAAGCATATGGATAAAACAAAACCCTGAAGTCATAACTACAATAATATGATATCCAACAATGCGTCCCTCGCAAACCCATATTACCCACATATCTTAACAGGTGAAATGAATACCGGTAGTTGACTAAGTCCGGTGTGTAACTGGAGAGCGTTCGAAGTAGTGATGGCCGTAAGCCTGGAAGCCAGAGTTTAGTTATCCAAAGCACCACCCGTATGGCAATACAAACGTTACAGCCAAGAGGAGAGAGCGGACAACCGTTCATATGAATGCAGTAAGCGGACAGCTCCACAGATTTGAGACTTCATGAAGCAACTTTCGCGGCGGTAATAATATATCGTGAACATATTTGCAAGTCACACTGGTGCGCCTAGTTATAAAATGTAGTCGCACTGTCTCCAAAAATGGTCGCAAAATGCAACTTATTGGTCGCAGTCTAGAGCCCTGAAGAGAAAAGAATAATTCATATGTCAGAGTTAACGCGTTAATCTTTTGAATTAAGTTGAAATGTCAATTTTCCAAGTTTCCATCTCCAAATTGCTTCCCGCTGCTGTGGCCCTGGAGCGTTACCAGTGGCCTGACGGTCATTTTGGCAGTGGGTGCCCAGGACCACTGGTCCAGAACACAGTATAGTCCCACTGACTTGCAGGTTGTTCTGCTAGCAGTGCACACCCGCGGTGATAGCAGCAGCACCCTACACACCTTCCCCGCTGTCCACCAGGCCTGCGCTGGGGCTCCGTGCCTGGCCCAGGGCGTGCTGGTGAGCGGCAGCCAGCCTCCGGGCCTCGGCCAGCCCCCCTGCCGCCCTGGGGCTCTGGAGCAGCTTGCTCCGCTGCAGGGCCACGCTGTAGTCGGGCGGCCGCAGGTGGGCGGGCCGCGGGGGGCCGTCCTGGAGGCCCAGGTCCCCTAGAGCCAGGCCCTGGTAGCCTGGAGGGGTGGGAGGGGGAGCACGATAACGCTCGTCCTTGGCGGGGGATGTGACACAGTACACTGGACATGGAGGGGGTGGGGGGTGAGGTGGAAAAAAATGGGATAAATCAACAAGATGTCTCACAGCACACAACTGAAAAGAACGGAAACAGACGATAAAGGTGATGGGATGATTAAATGGCTGCTGCAGACTCTGTGTACGCTCTGGCCGTCTATAAAGGGCTTTCAAATGGCTTTCTTGTTATTGGCATGTTGCATTGTGTGTATAATGTACTGGTTTAATGTTAAATAAACAAACGCATACATCAAGCGACGTTTGGGCCTGTTTTACATAATCACCTCCACAGTAAACCAAGACAGGGGACCTTAAGCTCTCCCTGAAGGACCATGGATGATGTGACAGACTATAACTCCTGTCCCTTAAGCAGTCACTTAGAACAGAACAGGCTCATTGTGGAGCTCAGCCCAAGGTTTCTCAACTGCCAAGGTAAACTATGTTTTATCTTGACAAGTTCACTAAACTAAAGCAGCAACTTAACTAGAGCAACTGATGTATAGATATACTTTAAGCCATTGTTAAGACGTCGCAAACGTATAGAATTTCTGTTGTGATTAATAAGTTTAACGCTACAATAATAGGAAAACAATTAAAGCGTCAGTGTTTTGAACTAGAGAAGCACTGAGTCTGCTCAAGGTCTTCTCCCACAACCATCTACACTACACACACAAGGAGGGTCAAACATCCAACAGAACACACACACACACAAAACCGTGCTCACAGGGACTCAAACTGGCAACCCCCGCCCCCCCTCACCTATGAGGCCCTTGTCTGTGCTTGACGTCACTGTTTTGTAGGCGGGGTCTGTGCTCTGGCCTGCGTCCTCACTGGTGGGAGAGGAGGAGTTGTGAGAGGCGTGGCGTCGCTTTATCGTCCCATAGTTCCCCTCGTAGGTGTCCGACAGCGAGCCGGATGACGCCCAGCTCTGCCGCGATTGGCCTGCCGGCTGCGAGTCCCAGGCATGTTGCCTAGCAACGTCCTCAGCCGCCGCCGCGGCGACAGAGGCGGAGAGGTGCGCGGGCCGGTAGGCCTGCTGTAGGGCCTGCATCTGGGCGTGCACGTGAGCGTGCCCGTGGATGCCGTGGTCCCAGGGCCGGCAGGAAGACACGGGCAGGCTCTGGAAGGAGTCGTGGGAGTTGGAGGAGCAGGAGGTCCAGCTGCCGCGCCCGCTGTCCCCCACTGAGTCCAGGGAGGTGTGGTCCAGGGCCAGCTCCTCTGTGGACACGGAGGAGGTGACGGTGGAGGTGCCGGTGGAGCCACGCGACGCGCACACACCAGGCAGAGGGCAGGAGCTGCTGAGGAGGAGGGATACACCCGGTGAGGGATAGGTGATGCACTAGTACTGGGTGGAAGGGCGCCCACTCTGGCCACGAGGTGGAACTGCTTCTGAAAATTACCTTCCCGCCTGGAAACCACTTTACTGTTGCTTTTTCGTCTGTTACCATAGTAACCCTAATAAAAAACAAACTCAACACTGTATAGAATACAGTAATACAATACAGAACAGAAACAACTAATAATATTAATAAACTAACACTTATTTGACAATAAAGTCACCATATGAAGCTTTAATATTCTGGATCATTCAGTTTGATTAGTCAAGTCACCGAGAGAGAGAGAGAGAGAGAGAGAGAGAGAGAGAGAGAGAGAGAGAGAGAGAGACAAAGAGAGAGGAAGGTGTTGAAAGTCACTGATATGCACCAACAATAAAGATATGAGAGGGGGTGAAGAAGCTATGTAATAGAAACCCATAAAACAACAGCAAGACACAACAAGAGGAACGCCGACAGGCCAAAGCAATCCACTCGCTCCAACATTCAGCCGTCAGCCTTAAGTTTGTCAAAGTTAACATGCATACTTTTACAGAGGATGTTTGTGCATGATGACAGTGTTGACAATTGTTGTTATGGCTCAACATGATACAGTTAGGATGAGCAAGGATTTAAGGTGTTAACAGCCAGACATCTGCTTTTCTGCTACGTGCATTAATATATTTAAAAGATCATATATATATATATATATAAAAGATCATAAATGTTTCCCTATAAACTATAGCTTGATTAACTGCCATAGTTTTACAGTAAAAAACACTCTGAAGGGAAGCAATATTTCATAAAGAGGCAGATGTTATATGGCAAAGCTGCCGCGGTAATATAACACCAGAGAAATATACAGATTATTGGGTTTGTCTGTATTTTACGGCCTAACTTTAATGAGGCAGACTGGTCTGAACATATAGGAAGAATAAGCATACCGCAAACAATACAAATGGCCTGTTGTTTTCGCAGATGGCATGAAAAGCCTGTCTATAAATAAATAAATGAATAAATCATGATATAAATATCTAAACAGTGGTAACAACGGGGAAAATAGAAGTCAGACACAAATATAAATGTGTTTATGACACCCTGGCGATAGCGTTCTAAAGAGTGAAGGATGTATTACTGTAGAAACCTACCTGGGAGAGTTTGGATATACTGTTTGCGAATGTGTTTTTGTGAATGTGTGTGTGTGTGTGTGTGTGTGTGTGTGTGTATGTATGTGTGTATGTATGTATAAGCGTGAAGAAAAGAGAAAATAAAATAATCTGTGGAGGCATGTGTGGCTGTAGGGAATATTTCCTTTGTGCGTTTCAATGTACGGGCATGTCTGTGTTACTCTTGTAGGCACATGACACTTTCAGTCCATGAACACAAGCCTTAATAAAATGTGTCACTCTCACACTCTCTTTCATTTACCTGATGACAGTGCCGGTTAGTTGATGCCCTCTGCACAACCATAATTAAAAAAGAGTATTACAGTAACAATACATTGACAGAGACGGCAATGGATTTGCTGTGATGGGCACTACAAGGGTTAGAACTTATTTGGACATATTTTACCCCTTCTAGCTAAATTAGTCAGTTTTACTTGTTTCTTAGCTCTAACTTGATTAGCTAGCTGACTGGGAGAGGCAGGATAGGTCAGTGATTGGCTGGTTACTGAAACTGGGGCTGAATGTAAAAAAAAATTATTAAATAAATAATTGTTGAAGACTATGTCAAAAAGATTTCAAAATAGGCCCAGTCCTTTCCGGTCGCTTTAGCCGACACAAATGACATCACTAGAAGAAAGAACCTGGCCTTGTACAACGAGAGACCTTTAAAGGCCAGTATTAAACCCCAGCCTTACCTTGTGCTAGGCTGGCTGCACTCTACGGGGTTCATCACCGGAGGGTGCTCATGAGCAGCAACAGCAGGCGTGCTAACAGCGGCAGTGGTCAGAGTAGCATTAGAGACGGTGCTTGTAGCAGTGGTACAGGTCCTGCTGCTGCTAATACACCTGTCCTCTGGCCCAGGAGCAGGCATGGAGTCCACAGAGCAGATGCTGGATCTGGAGGAGATCTCACTGTGGCTGGAGTCCGACAGGTTGTCCACCTTACCGGGCGGCAGGACGGCGTAGCCTGCAGGAGGGGGGGCAGGACTGTTAACCTCCAGCATCCAATCACATTACACCAAGAGAGAAGGACACAGAGTAGGGGCTCCTTCTAACCAATCAGCGGGCTTTTAGACATAGTGACAGAGATGACAGATGTTTTGTTGAGGTTACCACGTGCGTGTACAGTAGCTTACCTGCAACGGTAAGTTACATGGTACCTGGATCAACACTGCGCTAATAGGGACATCTGACAGCATGAAGTCTAGGGGAAGTCTGCTTCTATCTTCCATCCATCTCTACTGTACAGTAGCTGCCTTACAGTAGATGGTAACTGGTAGTCCTATGTAATAGCAACACTGTTTCTGTGGACAGGTGGGGGGAAAAATGGAGCCTATGCAACACTTTTAGTTTTATTTCAAAACCTTTGAACTGTTAACATGTCTAACTTTGTTGCGAAAGTCATTTCAAGTAGTAAATTCAGTGCTTACATAGAAAACAAGCAAACTCTTTTGATCATGTTAAGAGGTTACAGTGCTCTGGTCAAGTTCACAACAACTTCTCTTACTGTGCCGTGTTAGCTAACTAGAACTAGCATCTAGTTCCTATAAAAAGAAAATATAACCACAAATATAAAAAATAATACTGTTGGAGCCATAACAAAAATATATTTGATAATTTTGACATAATTAGGTATAATCACTGTAAACATACCTAAAATAAATGTAACAGAACAGAAAATATAACACTGAACTGAATGTTTTTATAGATGCATTGTGACACAAAATATGTATACTTTTGACCAGAACTGAGTTCAGTGATAATAATCTGTGTGGCAGGATGAAAGGCTACAGAATAATACCTATAATACCTGTACGCACTTTTCATTGAAATGTACACTCTTTAAGTACAATGCTTACTCTTGGATGGTAGTAGTTTTCAGCATTTAAAAAGTGTATTGTATACACATCCCTGCAAGAGGTGAACTGTGTCACGTTGAAGCATCAGTCAGTGCCGACACAACCTCAGACAACATGCGTTGCGTTGTGTAGAACCCACTAAGGGTGCTTTAATTTGCGTCTATGAGACGTACTGTGTATCTGTGGCAGGGCACAGACCTAATGTGCTTAATCTGGAGAATACAGACACCCCCTGAACATCCTTCCACTGAAAACTGATAGTGTTCCTGCCGCTTCTATTTCCTCAGGTAACCACTGTTTATAAGAACCCAGTGGAACCCATGGTGGCCCTCTTGGTCAGGTGGTCTTGTTTCTCCTGTGTCTGTCCCTGCAGAGCCAGAGGAAGGGGTTGGGGCTGACTGACCTCCTGGCTCTCTGCTCTCCCAGACCGGGTTGCTGTGCGACGCCGCCCGTTGGGCAAGGCACCGCCTCCTTCCTCCCCCTGGACTGACTCCTCTCCCTCAGTAACCTGAACGGGGACCTCAGCTGCTTGGGACACGGGGACTCTGGAGGTCTGGGTCTAAGGGGGCTGTCTGACTCTCCTCCTTGGCTGAGGGGGTACTGTGCCTGGGGGAGAGGCAGCGGGACCACCGCCGCCGGCCGCGCCTTCCCCCGGAGGGACCCGGGACTACACACGGACTCTCTGGTCCACCTCCAGTCCAGCCTGCCTGTTCCTCTCAGCGGGGTCAGGCCCGGTATGCCCTGGGCCTCTAGGGGGTGCCGTCGTCCCCCACGCCTGCCTGTTTCTGTTCTGTCCACCTCCTCTCCCTCTCCTCCTGCCTCCTCCTGCCCTGCCTGCTCCTCCAGCCTTTCATATGCCGCCTGGCCCTCTTCCTCCTGCCTGGTCAGCAGTAGGAGGGTCTTATGCAGGAGGGGCCCACCTATGCCGTAGCTGCGCGGGTTGACGGGGCCGCCCGCCTTGGTGCTGGGGTCGCTGGTCAGCGACGACGACGAGCCTGACAGGTTCATCTGGCTGGAGTGCTGAGACTTGGGCGCGCCCCCTGCTGGTGGACGGGATCCAAGCGGGATGTGGGAGGAGAAGAAAACGGAACAGAAATGGAAATTGGTAACAGACATGTCACAGCGGAATGCTTCCAGGACACAATTTACCTTTCCTAAATGACATTCATATTTCCCAGTTGAATGTATAACTTGGCATTAAAGATTTGACTGCTGTGACATGCCATCGTGTTATGACCCAGTCATAATCTTATGGATCATAAAACCATAGCAGTCAAATAAGACTGAGGTTATTCAGGTGATGGTAACACCACCTAAAGAACAGGGAGCCATTTACCTTTGCGTGGAGAGCACTGTGGAGACACCGCAGGACTGGAGTGAAGGGAGGAGAGAACAGACACCGTGTCGTCCGCCGGCCTCTTGGTATGCCATTCATCTGCTGAGCCGACCGGAGGCTTCTTCACCACCTGGGGGGAGCTGGAGTCTGGCCACAGGGAGGGAAGGACAGACAGACAGACACAGAGAGAGAGGCGTAAATAAGCCTGTGTGTGTGCTTAACATACGGTAGCATGTAGATATTAGGGGTGTAAGACAATATTGATACACCTGAGTATCTCGATATTACGATGCGCGATATTGTATCGATTCTCTAAAACACAATAAAAAAAAAAGAGACCATGTACAAAATACATCACCCTCAAAAGAGAGGAAAGATGTTTGTTACCAGATTTATCTTAAAGCTCATTTCCATCTGCAGTCCCTGAGCATGTTTACATAAGTGTTTGTTATTTTTTACAGCGACGCCACACACATACTTTTACTTTTAATTAATTCAGTTTTAATCGGGATTTTAATTCTTAAAACTCTTATTTTGTCTTGTGTTATGAATGACAGGCTCACGCTCACTTTCGCCAATTACAGGGTGAAAAGACAAAAATCAACATGAAAAGTATTAAGAGACCTTTCACAGTTGATGTCACTGATCATTTGTTTCACTGTTTAGATGCAGACAACTCAAAATATTTAAAGTCATCGTAATCGTATTAAATAATCAATATTTTTTTACTTAATAATTTCAATATTGACCAAATATCGACCATAATCCAGCAGTCCTAGGTTAAAATACAGCGAGACTTTTCCACCCACACACACACGCGCCCACACACGGTAAGCTGTGCGCCTTAGGATTTAAATATTAATGTCTTATGGTATTGAACTTGTAACAGCCCGGTGCAGTCTATTTACTGGGCGTGCACAGCCTGCAGCAGTCTACGTACTGGGCGTTCCAGTGTCCTTGGCAGTGCTCTTCTTGCGTAGAGGGTACAGGGGCACCTGCACCTGCAGCACCTGAGACACCCGGTTCTGAGCCTTGGCAGCGGGCAGGGTGGAGCGCAGGGACACCGGGGACATGTCTGCCTTGGTGGCTCGCCTCTCACTCAGGGTCTTGGACACTGCACGCACACACACACCCACACACAGAGGGAAGTTGTGTGCTTCATGCAACTAGTACATAGCAACAATCAAATGACAACATTGTGACTTGAATGGGGAGCTATGGTGTTTTCTACATGACATCCACTAGATGGCAGTGTTCATATCCACTGAGCAACGGTCACATTAAATCACTAAAATGGTTTTCAGTTCAATCCCAATGCATTGCCGTATCATTGTCCAAATTTTAAGCAAACAAATTTATTGAGCAGCCTCTTACAGTCTAAATTAATAAACTAATGGTTGTATCCAAATCATGGATTAATGGATTTTTATTATTTATTACAGGAATGACACAGACAACAATTATATGATGGAGAAACAAGGAAAGAGAGAAAGAGCAAAATATGAAAAGCAGAGACAGACAACATATTTCCTAAACTGTGATGGAGACAAAAGGAAAGACAGACAGACAACAAATAGGCTTAGATGAAGACACCAACCAATTCCCAAAAAACCCCACCCCAAATTACCTGCTTGGAACTAACTGTTGTATATTGAATTAACCATAGTCATTAAAGTCCATTATTTTACACACTGTGTTTTGAATTGCAAACTGAATCTCAGCAGATTCATTTAATACATTAGAATAGAGTAATCTTAAAAGGATATTTTATCTACAGTAGACAGTTACAGACTGAGCATTGTGGGACAGCGCGTAATGCGTATCTGACGCAGAGCCGGGCCGCAGGAAGGGCTCAAGGACTCACGGGTGCTGTAGGACGGCTCACACTGCAGGGACATGTTGTGGTGCTTCTCCTCGTCTGCCTCCACCGTCAGGTTCGACAGGTACTGCTTCACCTTGCGCGCCATCTGGGCGTCCTCGTACAGCTTCTTGGCGTTGAGCAGCGAACTGCGGCGCACGCGCTTCTTGTGGGCGCCGCCCTGGACGTCCAGCATGTTGGAGTTGGTGCTGCCCTGACTGAGAGACCTGGGTGGCAGAGGGAGAGAGAAATGCAGACGTTGACGGAGGGGAGGACAGATGAGCCCAGGAGAAGAAGCAAAGGTGATGAAAAGAAAGGGGGAGGAGGAACAGGGAGAGTTGGAGGAGGCGCGTAATAGAAAGAAAAGGAATAAAAGAGGTTGGTATAAGAAAAGGGCAGAATAAAACATTGGTCAGTTCAATGGCAAGTCATTTTTTGTTTTCTCTCTCCTACAGTTGCAGTATGCGTGTGTGTGTGTGAGTGCGTGTGCTAGGGCGTAGCAGGATAAAACAGGACCATGCAGGAGGGTAGGAGACAGCGCTAGCTGGCGTGCCATGCTGTAACAACAACACCACCACAGCACCATGCTGTCAGATGGGAGGCACACCTGGCTTAAGTATAGGCTATTTGATATGGGGGGTATTATGGCAGGATGCAGCTACACAGACACGCCAAACCTGGGTCAGGAAGTCTAACTGCGCTTTGGCTTACTTAACTGGTACTACCAGATAGGGCTGGGCGATATATCCAGATTTTATTTATATCGGTATATATTCAAACGATCATTTGACAATAATGGTTCGTTGGTAAACACATCGCCTGGCTAAAGTGAAACAAAATCAGCCTTGGAGCGAATAAAATATTGTAGCAATAGTGTTGCAAACATCCACGTGCGTATGCTGTAATTTACTACAATGCATTTTAACCGACACTTTTTCGCCTCGCGCTTTCGATACCTCCGGAGCGCTGAC
>JAODTR010015809.1:0-26410 GCA_025399935.1 Amblyopsis rosae
TACACACATATATATATATATATATATATATATATTATATATATATATGTGTGTGTGTGCGTGCGTCTTCTTACCAGATTATCCAATTCTGGGTTTGATGAAAATAAGGGCTTTTCCGCCCTGATCTAAAATAGAAATAAAAACTTTTTTAAAAGCATTATCATGAAATAACACATTTCCTATTTTCGACAAGTATATACTAATATTATTCATGCCATGGCAAATTATAATTTAAATTAAAATAAATAAATTAACGTAATAAAATGAAAGGTCTCTATATCAGTATAACAGTTTTCACTTTACTTTAATCGTCATTGGTATATTTAAAAAAACGTTCCTGACCTGTTTTGCAAACACTGCTATGTCTTCATTGAAAGATTCCGACGAGCACACGTCTCCTCCTGCTACCCCGGGCTCTCTGGGCGTGCACGTCGCTAATTCACATTTCTCAAAAATCAGTGCAAGCAGGGGGAACAAGGGGTGTCTGGGAAGTAACACACACAAAACGCAAATGTCACGGCGAGAACAGCGCACGGGGTCATGGCGACTCCGGGCCAGATTTAGCAGCCATGGTACAACTCGCCCACAGGGAATGTAGCACCAGCATGCGTTGTGATTACATTATGCAGGGGCTCGCAGAAAATTGTGATTAAAAATATGCATGCGAAATATTGTAAAAGCGTTTGCGGTTCCTCTAATATCTCCTCTGCACGAAGTCGGGGTGCGCTTGACACATGCCCGCGCCTTTAAAAATAGATATCTCTGAAATTAACTCTGTTAAAATTATGCTAATTCAATTACGTTATTGTATACAAACGTGACTACATCTCGCCAGTTAATGTAGAGCAGCCTGTTAAGGCTTGAGAGTAGCGCTCTCATTTGACTCTGTCGCAAAACCTTCAAAAATTTGCTTCAGGTTCAAACACCGTGCAAACGGCACGCTTTGGCATTTTAATTAACTCCTCTAAATTAATATAGAACATGTCACATGTATGTATGTGGGTTTAAACTGAACGTGTTTTAATTGGACACAGCCTAGCGCATTACTCACAGTTCGTTAAAAAAGTTAACTTCCTAATAAAGGCATTCTGCCATTAATAGGACACATTCTTCTAAACAATAACACATTTGGAACATATTGGAAAGTAAATGCATTTATTTATATGTAAAACAAAATGTTATACATTTATATGCCGTAAACAAAGCACGTGTTAATAATAATAAAATATAAATTATTATATAGTATGTCTAGTTTATAAATAATTGTTAGTTTGTGGTAAGGTCCTAACTGACAAACAAGTGAAGCAAACAATTTAGAGCAATAGTATGTAAAGTCTTGTTTACTAACCAAACACAGGCCCGTGAAGTACATTACTAAAATATTGAAAATCTCAAATACAACTCTCAAAAAACGTAGAATATGTCTACATCAACGCTCAAACTTAATTATTATTTCCATTATTCCAAATACTATTAAAAAAATGTATAATAATGGCATTCGTACTAGAATGGACATTCTCTAGCTAGTCTCCTTCTCCAGCGATTCGCCCACTCCCTCGAGGCCTCGTGCACTAATTCTACCCCGTCCGTTCTCCCGGTTATCCCCAGTTAAACACATACCCGTATATAGCGTCTTTGTCTCTCTTGAGGGCGTCGTTCACGGATGAGCCCATGCTCTGCGGCATGGCGTTCGTGTGCGTGCTGTGCGAGTACCCGTGGGAGTGGATCTGAGGCCCGTGGTTCAGATGGACTGCCTGCATCGAGCGGGCGCCGTGCGGGTCCCCGTACATCGTGGTTGGAATCCCAACACCATCCATCCCGTAGTGTAAGTCTTCGTACTGCACACAACACATGCGCGTCCACAATGGATACGGACATTTTAATAAGCCTGTAGTCTACGTTTAAGAAGATTGTAAATCAGAGTGGAAAGTATGCTCTACATATTAGCCTATACTTCTGATCTTACCTATATGCCAATATAAACGTACACAAATAAATAGTCCATGTCTTAATTATTTTTAAAATAAATTTTCTTGTATATGTATTCTATGCTATAGCGTTAAAAAAACAGGCACAATCCATAATTTTAGCCCATATATTTATTTTCTAAGCGCACACACTCCCTACGCACACACTGTAGACTACTTAAACAACAAATATCATAATCTGGGCATTTGCAGTGTTTTGTGTGTTGCACTATTAGAAGACAACAAATTTGTAGGATCTAGAACACTGATTCGCATAAAAACAATTAAGCATGTGTTTTTTTTAACACGATGCTAATTTAGGTAAAGTTAGGCTAAGTAAACGTTTTAGACAATTTTGCTATAGGCAGCTATAAATACTAAGTATGTTTAATAGGCCTACATATTATCTTGCAATAACTGAGCAGTACTATATAACTGTCTTGCTATATACTGTATAACATTTCAGATTTTATTACATTAAGATATAATTAGCCTTTAAATCATGCAATGTATGCGTACTGTGTGCAACTGCATAAGGCTTGTGTATTTAACAAAATAATTAGCATCTTGAATTATTGATAGTGCTCTTTAAACGTGTATTGAGAAAGATAGAAAAATGCGATGTCGCTAAAAACAAACATTTCGTTAACAGGTGCAACACCACAGCGTACTAATTTAACAGTGTCAAATAAACCAGTAATATGTGTTCTAGTGTCTGCATAACATAACATGGTAGTTTATTGTGTTTAATCAACGTTAATATTTAAACTGCTGCTTCCAGTATGGACTATTTGGAAGTCTATTAATCAAATAATTTGTCAACACCTCATTACTAAAAAGTGCCTCATTGGCAATATGCTAATATTTTATGTTTCCTCTAAATTACAAAATGAATATAGGACCATATATATTCATGTCTATGTGAACGAGTGTAGGCCTTGGATGACTTTGACATATTGATTATAAACATTCACACGTTTCTCTCATAGCTTGCAGTCAATATGAATCTTGCTGAATGTAGAATAGACTGAAATAAATTTAGAGATTTTTTTACTCGCTGCCCTCCCTATTTTGTTTGCAATATCTGGCCTGTCATAATTTGTAAGACATAATAGTCAATAATGATCACACTTTCAATCCCGCATAGTTGGCCGTTTGTCGAATAAACAAGTGCGTCCGTGTGTGCGTAATTCGGTGGCCGAATAGCAAAACATGAACTCCGCTCTCCAATGTCGGGAAAACGGAGACAAAGTTTCGCCCATGCCCGCGTGTCAAGAGCCACTTTACCGTGTGGGCTTGCATTATAGCACACTTTGAGTTATACAAACTTTTGGTTTTAAGGAAACCCTACGTACCCGTTGCGCCATATCCCTCCCGAACTACCTCGTCTTCCTTCTAGTTTAAATAAATCCCCTCTGAGGCCAAGGTGAAGACCCAAATGAAACACGCAAATTCCAAAACTGTAGATCGTTCAACCAAAATCCGTCCGCCTTGTCGAGGATCGGTGAAGCCACAGCCCCCTTCTGCTCGGCTGAAGCCCAGCCGCTGCGGATCGCTCCTCTGTTGTCCTCGTGGGTCTCCGATATAAGAATTAAAATATACTCGTCAAACAAAACTCTCGACTCTCGTGGCTTTTCGCCACTCCGCCTGTCAATCAAACCGTGAGGCTTGTCAAAGTGGCGGATGAATGATGGTCTGGACGCGCGCGCCTCCACGGGATCGCACACCTCTATTAATGGTAATAGTGGAATCACAGTGAAAAATCAAGCTCTGTCGTTTCTTTGATCACTCTCGGCTCCCGGGTTGATATTTTATGCAAAAGCGTCTATAGGAGATCAAGAGGAGGTGGGGTGATAATTCTGGCTTAGTCTTTCTTAAAGGAGCCACGATCGATGCTGTGCGAACCGCCTACCCGCTTGTGTAGTCTACGGTGAGTGTGTGTGTGTGTGGAGCGCGGTGAAGAACTGGAGCTGGACCACACTGCACAAACCCGGAAGTGTTGGTGGCCATAACAGGTCGCGTCTTCAACAACGCGATGGACTGCAGCAAGTCGCGCGGAGAGGAGGGGGCGATGAGGAGGGAAGACACAGTTAAAATATGTCAATCTCACGTTATAAACGGGATTTCTGCTAATATATAAAACCAGTCGAGATGATGCAGTAATAATGATTTGCATTATATGCAAATTTTAAGCTCTTAAGATGTAATGTTTGTTAACCATATAGGCTAAATCACACAGTGGGATATTATCTTGGATATTGGCGAATAAATAACCTAACATTAAGCGACCAGTGTCTCTGATATCAATAAGCTGTCATGGAATGCAGAAAAACAATATATATTCAGTAGGATTAACCTACATTCTCATTGCATTACATTGAGTAAGTAATATATTAGCCTAATCATATTATTTAATTGCAGATGGTGACATTATGATTAGGCTATAGGCTATAGCCTATATTCTAAGTGTTATCCAGTTCTATGAAATGTATTACAAAGTACACAGAGCATCAAATAGCGTAGGCCACAACACGTATAAATATAGGCTACATAATTGTCAATAATTGCTTTGAACGACCAAAACAATTATTATTATGAAACGTATTAAATTTATTGTGGTTTCCAATACACGCTTATCGAAAACATAACAAATGTTAATGACTTTATTTTACAACAAAAAAGGCTTTTTTCATACTGAGTCCCTGCTTCTACCCCGCTACCACATTCGAATGGGTCGCTCCAGTCAGAGCGCGCTCCCGCAATCTGGCACTGCTGTCCAATGGAGGCGAGGCACGGAGATGAGAGCCCCCTATTGGTTTCGAAATTGATCGATTTTGAGATGATTGATCGGGGTTAGGCCACACTGGCAAGAATTATAAAGAAAACCACAGTCTGTACATATAAAATGCGCATATGCATTTCAGACAGTATGATTTGTATAAACGAGACATATTTAAATACATATTTATTTTGTCTTCTCCGTTTCCTCTAGTTTCTGTCTCCATGTAACCAAATACTTATTGCGATCTTTCTTTCTAGCACGAATATATAGGCACATTTCTGTTTACCTTACCACACTGACCTATCCTACTCGAATTAAGCAGCGTATCGCTTTGTGACCAGAAAACATTAGCCTAATCTACAAAATTTCACATTATGGTAGAATGCCAAGTGTCATATTAGGTATTATAATTCTGAGCAGTCTAATCAACATATGAAGATAACTCAATTTTGCGGGGATTATTTATTGGACAAAATAGACAAATTTATGATAGAACGTGTACAGGCATAATAAAGATACCCGTCGCTACCTATAACGTGTTACTCCACAAAAACTGGTGATTCGGTAACAGGGTGTGTGGAGTGGAGTCTTGAGCAGCGCGTCAGTCATCGATCATGCGCCAGTTGCAGCAACAGTGTCATAACAGATAATGCTTGTTTCACACATCCGGCGATTCCCGTGGTACAGTAGCCCACTTGAGCGCCGCCGGGACCCGACTACCAAATATACAGGCATGAAATTACTCTCATATTCCCCCACCGGCTGTGCAGCACTGCTTGCAAGAGCCGTCACGATGGGAACGCCACACACGGAATTCACGCGAAATAACTAAATTTGGCTTTTGATCTGCTTGTCCATATTGATAATCGGAGGTTATATATGAAATGTATAACATTTAGGTGACTGTTTTGCAAAGGTGCATGACATTATATATAAGCGCTTCATGGGTTCTTAATACAATGCGTTTATGATATAATATTTTTTGTTTATATATATTTATGCCATTAATGGTCCTATTTGAATTTTTGAATTTCTTAAACGCAAATAGAACTACTTAATTTAATATAAAGCCAAGTTTTAGTATGTTCTCAATATAATGGATACAAAGTTTTAATGAAAGAGTCGAACCACAATAAAACAGCTACAATAGCATTATAAAGTAATTTAGCTGCTTCAATTCGTCCGTAAAACACTCAGAACACTTCCACTTTTTAAGGTGGTTTAGAGTCAGTGTAATTTGATAACTTAATGGAGAAAACAGCCACATAAATACCATAAGATGGTATATGCTTTTCGTTTAAATAAAATCACTATAGGCTATAACTTTAAAATAGCAAACGTGGCATAATGAGTAGAAAACAATGTCAGGACATTATTATACTATACCTAGTCTGTTTTGTAGAGTAATCAAATTATGTATTAAATAATAATTGTGATAAAGGTGGTTACGATAGTTCAGGTTCTGACAATAGAATTGTCTAAGAATTATGTGGGATATATTTATCCTATATTATTATTTATTCTCCCATAGATCAGGTAAAACCTCACTAAAACACTAAAACAGCCTTCCAGTGAAAAAAACTAGTTAATTATTTATATTTCACATTTCGATAGAGCATCTCTAAGATAATTAACTCCATAACAGTTATTGGTCCCTGTAAATGGCTAAAGGGGGTATCTGAGCGCATTACCAGCTAGGGGGCAACTAGCAACCCTGCGGTTAATAAGTCAAACTGAGGTCAAACCTTTTTGAGTCTGCAGCTATACGTATTGGGATCTGCAGAGGCAGTTTATAGCGCGTATAGCCTAGGCTACTCTGTCAGCCCCGCCAGATCCTCGAGAAGAGAGAGTCAAATGTATTCATACGATTGTAGTACACTGACTGGTCCAAAAAACATGCTACATGTATCAAATGTATATTTAAATCTTTAATGTATTATGTAATATTTTACCATTAGCATTTTGTTTAATATATTTCATTTAAGCGTTCATTTTCTAATGTCAGATGAATGTCTTCCCCATTAATTAATCATCCTAATGTATTTTCTATTATATATACTTGTTTTTTTTTGGGCAATTTTATATGCTGAACGTTACGTCATAACGAAACAACATGTTTCTCATGTAAGTTGAGAAAATATCGTTATTAGCAATACAAGTATGCCTATTGGATGGAGCCATTTTAACAGCTATCACATGCGGCGGATCATAGTCCTAATTGTGAAATAGTTTGAACCTGTTACTGTGGCAGTGATAATAACATATACTTAGTCACAACATTCAATGAGAATATCGAAACTATCAGTAGGCCTATCATTTGCAGTGAAATACTGTAGACATTGTTGGCCCAGATGGTGAATTGAGAACATTAATGCGTAATCGTTTGCGCCTTCTGCTGGCGTTTGGAGAAACTGCATTGAATACAGAGGGGACATGTCAAGGACAGAGTAACACGTGAATTATTCATAATAATAAATGTACAAACAGCAAGAAAAATACATTTAGGCTTGTATTTAATATGGACTTAATATAAAACGTATTAGGAAGTTGTGTTTAATAGTTGTTTCTGTTAACATGGGATTAGATAAAAAGATAAAAACAGTCTAGGAAAAATTTGCTCAGCCTGTGGATGTTGGTTACATTTTACACAAGACTGTCTAAAAGACATTGTTAATATGTCAATAAAATAACCATTCATTTGATCTAGTCTCCATACTGCATGTGTGTTTGGATTCTTGTTTATGTTTATAAACATTCATTAAATACTGGAAGATAAAAACTAAATTGTGTTGCAATATTTAAAATTGATTGCTTTATCCACTGCACCACAACACTCCATCTTCTGTTTCATGGAGACGGACTAAACAACTATTATACAAAACAAGTGCATTTTTTTTCTCTCTCTCTCTCTCTCTCTCTCACACACACACACACACAGCATAGACTTTTAATACAGTTTGATTATGATATTCTGAACAGTTTCTGCAACATACTCTCTTACAGGTAAGCGTAAAATGTTTTCATATTACAAATATATACAGCCTTATGTTTAATACTGTATCTTTCTAAATACAATAATATGGAATATTGTATATATGTATGTAAACAAAGGCTGTTAAATTCAACATTGAGCTACTAGTTCTGAGGTGTTATAAATATAATCCTATTTATATGTACATGTGAATTAGTGCTAAAAGCAGTAGAGCTGGTTACACTCTACTGGTTACACTGGTGACATTATTTTCTCTAAAATAAGTGCTTGACACTCATACAAATATCTGAGATCACACACCTAGAGGGCAGATGTGATCAACATCTGCTTTCTGTGGGGAGAATGTTGTCACCACACACATTTACACACACATACCCAAAGCACAGCAGCGTGCGTGCACACACACACACCTGTAGGCAGTAGGACTGTGCAATTAATCACATTTTAATTGCAATTTCAATTTTGGCTCCTAACAGTCATACAAACAATGTAATTTTACAACATTTTGTAAGAAAACTCATATTTTGTCTTGTGTTCTGAATGACACATGGATTTCTGCCCCTCAAAGGGAAAAGTTTTAAGGCCAATTTCCCAGTTAAAGGTGTTTTCACTGTTGATTTGCTTCATTGTTTTATTAAGTGCAGTTAATGCAACATCTTTCCAAAGTCAAGGGTTAGGGTTAGAGTAATCGTGTTAAATAATGTGAGATTATTTAACACGATTATTTAACACGATTACACGAATAGTCGTGATTATGTTTTTTTCCATAATCGAGCAACCCTAATAGGCAGATACAAACCTTTTAAATACAATATTCACCAAATACCATAATTTATTAATTCTAAATATTTAAAACTATTTTTCATAATAGCACAAATATTAATACACAAATATGCACCTACACACACACACACACACACAAACATGCATACGCAGACTAACACATGCTGTACATACAGTATAAACACACCTGTAGACAAACATACAAACACAAAACAAAATAATACTGTATGCACCTGCATGAATCCAACATACATGTTGCTCGCACGCAACACACACACACACACACACACACACACACACACACACACACACAAACACACACACACACACAATTATTCCCCTTGCTCCAGCACACACACAGCATCATATAATAACAGATGTATGGAACACCCCAGCCAGTCAATTGTCACATTGAGCCAAGAGACTCACGTATAGGCCCACTTCACTCTGTCTGTCTGTCTGTCCCAGTAGTTTTCACTGGCACCTGTTTCCCATGTGTGCTAATGGTGAAGAGAGATCATTGTCTGATGCCCCCCCAAACACACACACATGTGCACGCACAAATGCACACACACACACACACACAT
Organism: Amblyopsis rosae; assembly: GCA_025399935.1. Taxonomy (NCBI): domain Eukaryota; kingdom Metazoa; phylum Chordata; class Actinopteri; order Percopsiformes; family Amblyopsidae; genus Amblyopsis; species Amblyopsis rosae. The sequence goes on from JAODTR010015809.1 coordinate 9,112, forward strand.
ACACACACCACACCCTAGGACAAGCCCTGGAGGGTGAGAAGATGTCTGTCTCTCCCACAGCCCCCCTTCCCCTCATTTTCCTCCACCATAACCTGTCCGCCAGAACTGAACGATGAGGATGAGAGAGAAGTGGGGTGGGGGCTGAGTCTTGCACCTCCCAAAGAGCCTGTGAATTGATCAGCACCTTTCACAAGGAGAAAGAGAGAGAGAGAGAGAGAGAGAGAGAGCAGAGGTGTGAATGGGTGTGAGGTGGTTGACTGCAATAATAAAGCTACAGAAGCCCAGCATGGGTAAGTCTGTCAAAAAATGTTTCCTTGTGTTTCAGATGCAATATTTCAACATATCTGTTAAAGTGGTGCTGCAGTATCGTAAATGCATTCATGATGCTGGCTTAATCAAACTTGTGTGTGCGCGTGTGTGTATGCAAGTGGGAGGGTAATTTGTGTATGCAGGTTCGTGTGCATTCTGATTTTAGATCATTGATAATGATATACTATTAATGTGTGCATGTGTGTGTGGGTGGTCTACCAGGTCAAGATAGTCTGATGTCCAATTAATTCTGGGCCAGCAGTCCATCCTACTAGCTGTTAGTTTACTGAACCTCCAGGAAGCATACAGTATTTTCTGAAATAAAGTTATTTCCAGAAATGATATGTACTTTCTGGAAATAATGTTAGCTAATGCAAAAATAGCCATTTGTAGGAAATAGAGATACAAAGTGTTCTGTGCTGCAAAAGTTCGCTCATAATCATAAACAAAAACAAGCTTGCATGAAATAGAACAAAAAAAATGAATTGGTGAGGCTTTCTGACAGGTAAACTTTGTTTTTCTTGTACACTGGTGGTAAAGGTCTACAGAACTCTCATGCAAGTTGTCAAAGACTCAAGATGCCATGATTTGTTGTAAATTTATTCCACTTAGCTTTTGGTAATTATCACAACTGTCATAACGATCAAAAGACAACAGCGAAGGACTTGGCACACGTTAATGTTTGACACGTCTATCTTTATACGCTTTGTTCTGGCGCTCCTGTTTGCTTTGTTTATCACACATTATACCACACCTGCTTCAGATAATTATTCCTCTCTCTTTCTTAGCCCCCATTTTCTTCTGATTTTCCCTTTATGTTGCCCTGTCCTTGAAATTTTGAATAAGCCTGTGAATTCTGGAGTTCCTACAGTATTTCAAATAGCTATTTTATTTTATTTGGAATATCTGACTTTCCGTATCTAATAACAGAAGGCCAAGTTGAACATATAGGGCATCACCTTAATGGGCTTCATTGAAGGATTTTGAAGCTCAATCAAATAGTACTTCTCTCAAACACAAATGCCAATTATGAACACCTTGTAGTACAGGGAACAAATCTTATCTTAGTGTCAAAACTAAATGTGTAAATTGTGAAACACCTCTGTCAAATTAATTGAAAACAATTAAATACAAACCTGTAGAACTCACCCACCTGTAAAACCTCTCCACTCACTACTGTAACTGAAAGTAAAATACAGTACATTTATTTAAATTTAATGGAGTTCTACTATTTTTCCAGATAACAGAAACGTCTGTGATTGGACCATGGATTGGACCTAATAATCTAATATAATCATGTCTGAGGTGCTGTAATAATTTTTTTTCTGTTAAGTAGGCCTAGACATGATTAGGACAGATTAATTAATTTGACCAAACAGTTTAGGAGCAATTTATGAGGCAAGATCGAGCAAACACACAAATATGATACAATAAAATTATCTCTGATTGGTGAATGTTACTCATTAAAGACAATATTATTGATTTATCCATATTGATATAATGCAACAAGAGATACAGTACAATATTATATAAGAACAGATTAGAGATGTTTCTATAATCTACTATTGGTCTAGTGCAGGGGTGTCCAAACTACGGCCTGAGATTTTATTGCGGCCCCCCGAGCTTTACCAAAAACTTTGTGTTGGCTTGTGAGTAATATGATGTAAAATAGAAAATCGATAAGGGGTTAATTCCAGATCTATTATGTTAGTATCCCATTTTGCACATGAACCTTGCTGCCTAGATACTGTGGGGTGATCAAGTGAGTGATGGCACCTTCCGGGTTGTCAAGTGGGTGCCCTCTTTCCTCTCATGTTTCACTGACAAGCCCACGACACCTCCAGAGGGTTCAGCAGTGATTTCCGGCATCCCGGAGTCCCCCTCTAGCTGCCATCTACTCACTTGAGGCCCCAGGTAAAGTCCTTTCTCTTCATCCAGAGCCGCTGACTACTGTCTTCAGCCGCTCTGGACAGGTCCTTAACTGCCTGCCAGTTGCATCTCCCTCGCACTCCCATCTCCCGAACCTTAATTTTCCAACCACGCTGTTGTGCATCAGCTGCAAGCTCAGCATACCTCAGCTTTTTGCACTCGTAGGCCTCCTCCACTCCATCCTCCCAGGGTACTGTTAGCTCTATGATATACAAGAGATTGCATGAGACCGACCAGGAACACCAGGTCTGTTCTAAGGTTGGTTGCCACAATCTCAGCTGGGAAGCAGAGCCTCTGGCCTAAGTCTGCCACCATCTTCCAGTTACGTGCCCGCCTAGCTGCCCAGGGCCCAGTCTTGCTGTAACAGGCCTGGCTTGACTCTCACCTTCCCAAACAAATGCTGTTGTCGGCCAGAGGGATGCAGAGGGAGGAAGCCTGTTGATGTTCATCCCCCGATTTTCCCGAATTGCTGCAAGACACCGTAACACCTGGTTGTGCCGCCAGGTGTATTTGCCTTGGGTGAGGCTGGTTTTGCAACCTACCAGGATGTGTTTAAGTGTTACTGGATTCGGACAGAGAGAACATGTGGTGTCTTCACCATACCACTGGCTGAGATTCTTGGGAGTTGGCAGGACATTATAGGCAGCCTTGATGGTAAAACTTGCTCTAAATGTCTCCATTTCCCCAAGTTCTTTCCAAGAAATGTTTCTCTTTTCTACTGCTCCCTCCGAAATCATTCATTGTCCTTGCTTCGCCTGAGACATGGCCTTTGCACACCTTGCTGCCTCCTCTTGCTGCCGTGCTTCCTGCACCACAAGCCTGCGCCTCTGAGAGAGAGTAGCCTTACTCCTATAGAGATAGAGATATATATAATATATATGGATAGATTTTTATTTTGTATTGAATCTTTTGGTAAGCCTACACTAATAAAGGTGGCATACTGTACATGCATAGATTCAGTATAAATCCAATTTGTTCAATTCTGTAATTGTATCCAATCAATATCACAATTGTTGTATATTTAATACAGTAGTTACTGCTCCCAAACATGCTGAAACCTAAGGCCAACATTAAAGCTAAAATACAAATATACAACTGTAAAATGAAAGCAGCTCGAAACACACAAACAAAGCAATGGCTTCTGGGAAAGGGGGTGTGACATATTGCTGTCAATATTATCCTTTTTGAGAGAATGTTTACTACAGTATTTTATTTTGAGTAACATTCAGCAAGCTGAAAAGAAAACAGCTTACATTTTGTTATACATTTTTTTATTAAATGTTATTGTTTTACACAACAAAAATGTGTTGGCTGTCTCACTGCACATGCACATTATCATACGCCTGCCTCATAATTATATCTCATGCCTGCTCTACCTTTTCTAATGATTGATATATAAAAAATTTATATTTTCGAAGTTTCTCATTTTATCAAATGTTTGTGCATGGGTCAAAGTGTGCATGGAGGACCACACATTCTCATATCAAGTAAATTTTTTATAAAAACCTAAATATTTGTAGAAACTGGCGTACGCATTCTTTTGTGCGTATGCAACGTTTATATATGAGACCCCTGGTCCCTTGCGAATATGTCGCTTATTTTGCAGAATTATGCTGATTCTGTCTCAAAAGACTCTCTTTTTGATTATCTCCCTCTCTGCCCCACCTTCAATTTTCTGGTGGTTCAGACCATTTCGCCATGCAATCAGTACAGAAGCACGGTATATGGTTGCTATGTGCATGCAGTGCACGTCGGGTATGGGTTGAATTGACAAATTAATACATATACATAATTTGCAGCATGTTTATGCAACTTTAGTCGTAGCTCATTCAGATCTGTTGCAGCCTGTACCTTTCCCCCTCGCTGATATGTAAGCGTACAGGATATGGACCAATTGTAAAAAAAATTAGAGCTGAAATTGGGTTCAGGCTTCAAAAAGTCACACACGTGCGGGTTCGGGTCAGGCTCAGACAGAATTGTCTTTTATATTTACTATTTTATATTGGCACAGTGTGTTTCCTATGATAAATGTTGGTGTAACTAAGTGATTCGCTAAAGAGTTCAAATGCAAAAACCTCTAAATCCATCTGACATGTTTGTTTTTAATAAATTGGCAATATATTAGTTAATTTTTTTAAAGATATTACATTTTCATTGCAATAATGGAGAAATTAGTGAACCCAAAAATATAAATCTAATACATACTGTGTTGTTGTTTTAAATAGCTAATTGCAAATTTTCAGATGGAGGTTTTTGATTCTGAACTCTTATTTCAAGATTTACTTTTCTATATTTTTACACAATTATATCAACATTTACACTATTCATTTTAGACAATGGGGCTATAAACAAGCTATGGTTCTTCGGTATATTAGAGTGCATGTGCAGTCAACGTGCACAGGCCTGCATGGTCGACAGATCAGCGCAGAAGTATAATGTGCTCACAACGGCATAGGCATGAATGCAGTGCATTGCAAAGTGCCAAAACCCTGCAGTTCATCCAATGGCCACTTGAGGCTGGCTGCAAAAGGGAGTGAATCCCCATATACTCCAATGTTAAAATGCCTGACTACAGCAAATATAAACTTGTTTACAGCCTGGTTCAAAAACGGCGTTTGGTCTCTATAGCTAGTCTCCCCATTCATAACTACTGTACAGGGGATTAATAATTGTATAACCCATTAGTTAAAAATATATTAGCCATACATTAATTCCATTATAATGAATAGGGCCATAGGAGGACGCTACAGGTGGAGTGAGTTATTGCAAAGATGGCGACGACCAGAGCCAGCCTGTGGGGTTCCAATCCGTCAGCTATGGGTTTATCCATTTATAAACAGTCTATGGTTATTACATTTGTTATTAATAATGCAGAGCAGTAGTTCAATTACTTTTATTTACTTAAAAAATATAGATATAGATGTATAAAGATAATATTAAATAAAGATGTTCTAAGAAATGCCTGCGAGTAACCTGCTAATGTATTTACTCCCCATTAAAGGTATAGTTATCTATTGCAAGCTAATTGTAAGCTAACGTTTTGTTAAATTCACCAAATATCTCCTCACATTATCTTATTTTAGCACAGGATTCTCTGTGTGTGCTGAAAAGAGTATCTGGTACTTCTACACAGCCTGGCTCCTTAAATAGGAACATAAACAAAGTGGGGAACACCGCTCACAACAATGCTCTTGGCTTTGCAATGCGTTTCAATGTGTGGGGCATAGCTTCTAAGGGAGTTTGTTATGATTTGAGCTAGCAAGTGTTCTTGAGAATGACTCATACTGCCTTTAACTGTAAAGGAGTGGGAGACAAATAAATAAGTAAAAGTAACCTTTCAAACAAACAACCTGACTGAATAAAAACTGAAGTAATTACTTATCATTGTGGTAATACTTGCTAATTCCAGTGTCTGACAGATCTAAGCAAGCCACATTAGAGGCATCTGTGGCTCAGTAAACCCAGGCTTTAACTTTCAGATTCACATCAGCAAATCTCACTTCCTAAACAAACATGGCTCTCCATCATTTCCTCCTTTATTTTGACTCCTGCTGTCCAATTCCTCTCTTTGCTCAGTTTTTTTCTACCAGGCTGACTAACACACACACACACACATACACACACACACACACACAACACTAACACAGAGCACAGCCGGCTCCAAATTAAAATACCAAGCCTTATTGAACAATGCTGTCCTATGGGTTTATCCACCAGTGGATTTAGCTGTGTTTGCGCGTGCGCGCACATGCATACAGTATGTAGACACACACATGTGTGCGTGCACACACACACACACACACACACACACACACACACACACAGCCTCCCCACCCCCCACCGTCCCAACCAACCACCAAAAGACCAGGTCTCTTCAGTTCTTATTCAAGATAGCAGAAAATCTCCTAAAGCCTGCTCTTTTGCTGTTGTTGTGTAGCTTCTCGGCTAACGCTTCCTCTCAAACAGCATATGAGACCTGGGCAATTAGTGCTGGGAGAGGCTGGAGCACACTACACTACACTTAGCACTGGAGCTAAATGTAACTTGCTAGAACAACTATTACATTGAATTTAAGCCAATAATTGTATTATGTAATTTGTATTTATTTTTATTGGTATTATTTTGATTTATTTAAATTATTATTACACAATTAGTTTTCACGGACTTGGAAAATGAAATACACTTATTTTGAATGTTGAAAATTAAATTTAGAAATCTTAGTGTACAAGCAATTTGACTGTCAACTGTGTGGTCTCTTCAATCTAAAGCCTTCCAGATGTCTGTTATTGTAACATGTCTGATTATATAGAAAATAGCCCATATTGGCGTCTGTATGCACATCTGGAACTGTGACAGATGGCCCACTCTCCACCCAACACAGAAACAGAAGAACTGAGACAGAAAGACACATGTATCAGAGGGACTGTATATATGAAACACAATTAGAGGAGAGGTCACGGGGAAAGGAAGACCGTTTGAACAAGGCCGGGCCAAAAACAAGACAGAGAGAGAGAGAGAGAGAGAGAGAGAGAGAGAGAGAGAGAGATGGTTGCTGCCAATTCTTCCACATCTAAGCCTTTTTGCAGAAACTCCCTTTGTCTTCAGGGTCCCAGTCATTAGAGTTTAATCCTATCTGACAGAAGCTAATCTGAGGGCACAGGGTTTAGCCCACATAGTTCCACAGGCCAACTCACACGTGCACACATACTCACACGTGCACGCCAGTGGAGTCCACTATCTCTTTCCATGTCTCTTCTTCTGTCTTCCTGTCTGCCTTCATACATCCCTGCTCTTCTTCTTGTTTCGCCATATCTCTGCTAGGAGCCATTCCCATAACATGCTTATGTCTTATGTCACTGTTGCTTTCATTATTATGAAAATTAACACATATTAGTGCAGTGTACATTTTAACCCCCACTACAGATACACACACACACAGTAAAGTACATGTATGTGCAAATACATTCCAGCACTTCTGACACACACACACACACACACACACCTATAAGTATATTTCACACATGCACATGCATACAAAACCACTCATTCTCTCACTCCACTCAATAATTTCATCCTACAAAGTTCACAAAGCAAACTTTTATTTCCTGTGTGTGTGTGTGTGTGTGATGGGGGGAGGGCGGGCATTCTCATTCCAGAGCATTCTCTCACCGGCAGTGATCATCATTCTCTTCTTTATTTCAGTGCTGACTATGCCCAAGATTAGTTATCGATCAGTGCGGTTATAAATTATTCTAAAGTGAAGGCCCAACAACACAGTCGTTATAGATCGACCATTGGCCACCTCCGATATATATATATATATATATATATATATATATATATATTTCCTTCCCACTGTGACCCTCCACCACCACACACCCCTCTCTATCGGCTAGAGAAATGCTCAAATAATGAGACCGGGTTTTATGACTTTAGCGAACTCCATTTGACCTTTTCTGTAAAGGTAGATGGATGTGGTGGCTTGTCGTTGTGTGGAAGCTAAAAAGACCTGTGAATTAACAGAGGGAGACATCTTTTAAGGACAGTCACTGGCGCAAAAGTATATCTGACCCTTTGCCACTTACCATCACAAAAAACTTTGCTAGTGTAGTAGCGCCCCTCACTAGTCTGGTTAGCCCTTCCCGCCCATTTGTCTGGACTGAGGTGTGTCAGGAGTCGTTGGAGGCCGCTAAGGCTCTTCTTTGCAGTGCACCTATACTAGCTGCACCTAATTTTGAGCGTCCCTTCAAATTGGAGGTTGATGCCAGTGCATATGGAGCTGGTGCGGTTCTTTTGCAAGTGGATAGCCATGGAATTGACCATCCTGTGTGCTATTTCTCCAAGAAATTCAATAAACATCAGGAACATTACAGCACTATAGAAAGGGAGGCTCTGGCCTTGCTTCTGGCCTTGCAGCATTTTGAAGTTTATTTTGGGGCCAGCCAAATCCCAGTTATGGTGTATTCCGACCACAACCCCCTTGTATTTCTGTCCCGTATGCGTAACCATAATCAACGACTTATGCGCTGGTCTTTATTACTGCAGGATTTTAACATTGTGATTCATCACATCAAGGGGGTGCATTGTCTCGTTCTGGGTTTTAAGCAACCATTCCTTGGGGTAATGTTTGTTCTTGAGTGGGGGGGTGTTATGACCCATGGGTTTGGGGGGTGTTTCCCCTCCCTGCCTAGGGGTGGTGCTGTCGCTATATGTATGTTCTATTCCTTTGCAGGTGGACGGGCGGTCTGGACTAGATCTGATTGGCCTGGATCAGGCTGCCACCTGACTTAAGATGGCTTCCACGGATGCCGAGGGGCTGTCTCTTTTGCCGGTGTCCAGAGCAGACCTGTTTGTACATATTCATGTATTTGCATTGCTGTATGTGTGGTTACTCTATTTAATGCAGTCTGGGTAGCTGTAGGGGGAAGAAGCCTTTTTCTTTTGCGTATCCTCTTTTGGGCTATGTGTATGGGTAGGGAGGTAGGTAAGTTACTTGTCTTTTGTTTCCTATTCTTTTGATGGTTTAGGTAAGTTAGTTTGGGTCATCCTTAAGTCTGTTATGTTTGTTGTTTTAGGCATTGCTTCCCCCGACTGTCACGCGGAGCAGGCAGGGTGGACCCAAATGCAGACACGCAGGTATTCACGGAAAGGGTTTAATAAAGCTTGCCAACAGGAATACCAAAGCAGGGCTGACAGCAAACAATAATCCGACAAACACTACAGAACACACTAGGGCTTAAATACAAGTTGACAAGACAGACAACGAGTGGCAGGTGAAATCAATAACACTCAACAAGGGTAAGACTGAACACAGGGGAAACACGGACTGGAACATAGGGAAAACGCAAGGAAGGGAACACAAGGAAGGGAACACAGAGGAGGCGGACCGCAGGACGTGACATCGACGTCAATCTACCCTTAGGATAAATAAAACCTTATCCTTGGACTGACATCCACTGTGGCTCTGGTCGTACTTGTTGCGCGCTGGTTACCCTAGGCTGGGGCGTAACAAACAATGGATAGTTGTTGAATGCCACACTTTTATGATCAAGTGTTGATCATACAGTATTTTGTGCTGTTGTTTGTAAAAGTAACCAATTACAGAATGGGAGTTTGGTACTAAAGTGTGTTTACCCATAGATGTGTCAGAGAGTTGTGCAAAGTGTACAGTACCATAAGGGCAATGTAATATTTTGCTGGTTGCAGTATAAATCACCATACTACTGGCCTAAGTGCTTGTTATGAGTAAACAGAGGATGGCAAGGTTCAAGGGACATTCAACCAGCATAAATGAGAGTGTGTATCTGTTTGAGTGTGTTTGCATGCATGTGTGTGCATGTCTTAAAGGGGCTAAGGAGAGGATCAGAGGATCAGCAGAGGGGGAATATCACGCCTCTTAAGCATGTATACTTTAACCTTTTATCCAAAACCTAAATAAATCCCAACTCATTTAAGCATGATAGCACCCCCTCCTTTCCTCTGTCACCCCCGATTCAGAGACTGTTCAGCCATAATACCCCGGTCCTGACAAATTTCCAAGAACATATACATATTTTACAACTGCATATTATCTGAACAGTGCTGTTCTACTCAGTGTTTTGGAAAGCTTCTTGCATATTAAAACTAAACCACAAAAAAGCAATTTTCCAACAACACCTCCACCCCATCCCAAACCCAGATTATTTAATACTTTCAGTTCCTTGTCTGTTTAATGGCTGGATTAGAGAGAGAGAGAGAGAGGGAGAGAGAGAGAGAGAGGCAGGAGGGGAATGTTTCATATTTCTGTGTCTCAAACCTTTGGCAAACTGAATAGAAAGGGGAATTTGGCCCTAACTCCACCTCATGCATGGTGCTCGTGCATTCTAAATTCTTGGGGGCTATTCTGGCAGACGGCCTGAGCCAGTAAATTGGATATTAGAGCACAATATAAAGGGGCCTGTGTGCTCTCGTCCTCTGCCTGCAATATCCCGCACCTGTGTCTAGGGCTTCCCAAGCCAGGCTAGGCTAATGCTCCTTAGCTCTCGAAAGCCCTACAATGGGATTTGCAGATTCAGTATAATTGCGTTCATTTACTGTACAAAGCACCAGCCTCTGATTTGAATACAAGCATTCCAAACTGTTAAGTGGCATTCTTCCTTTGCTCTGGAAAGCTATATTTTCCCCGTATTTCTTGTTATGTTCTTCCTCCCGCCCTCACTGCTCTGCAACTTCTTTTCTTATTAAATCTTCCCTCTATTTTGCACTGTCTCTCTTCTCTTCCTTCTAATTCTAGAGCCTGCTTGCTTACTGCAACAGCCCCCCCCCACCCCCCCCCCCCCCCCTTCTCAATCCCCTTCTTGGCCTTTCACGCCCCAGCTCCCCTACACTCCACCCTGGCTAATCCGAAAAACAGGGAAACAGCATGAGAGGGTGTGAAATTAAATACATTACAGCAATAGGGATTAAAGTGTTTCATAGGCAGTTGCTCATCCACATCAAAACTTTAGCTTTTGAAAGCCTAACATTTGATCTATGTTAGAACCCAAGGCTGGAGAAGGAGATTGGACCACAGGTCTCACAGAGCCGTTTGAGGGAGAGAGAGACATTATCATAACAGATGTACATGCTACAGTATTTAGATTAGCTATACACATAAGATACTTTTAGGACTCCTGTTGCTTGAAAAGTGAAATGACTAATGTGCGATGTATGCAAGATGTTTACAGAATAAACTGGATGTGGAAAAGGTGCTTTTATTGTCACATACTATACACATAGCCAAATTCTTCCTCTGCATTTAACATCCCTCAAGGGAGCAGCGGGCAGCCGCTGTGCAGCACCCAGGGACAAACTCTTTTTTTTATTTTAAACCTGTGTCACTAGTCAGATGACAGTGAGTAGAGTGAACCTAACATGTTTTTGAAAGTGGGGGAAACCGAAGCAAACCCATGCAAAAAGGCTGATACGAGGTTCGAACACTGGACCGTCATGCTGTGAGGCCACAGTGCTAACAACTGGGCCACCATGTTATTCAATGGACCATTGTGTTATGTGCCATCACACATGACTATTAATGCTACAGTATGTCACAAGCCATATGTTAAAGCATTGTGTAATCACTGATACAGATACGATCATATTCATCATTTCTAGTGGTGAAACGGATCGTAGTTGGTTCGTGATCCATTTGATCACCCACAATGGTTCTGGCACGCACACGAACTGCGGATCAATTGCAAAGTTTAGCCATCATTGTGAGTTATACTGCCACTGTTACTTTTTAATGCAATGATTCCCTAAATCTCCAGTTGCAGCTAAGACGAGACACATTGGACTGAACTGTTGCCCAGCAACACAAAACATTTTTGCAGGTCAACACAGCTACTTTGTGGCCGTTTCTCAATTCCAAGAACGCATAGGTACATACTTGTGTTCTTGACATACCTGTCAACATTGGGATTTGCAAATAAGGGACATTTTCCAGCACAATTATACATCCTTCCGTCATTAAATCACATGACAATTTCCAATGAAAGTAGCAGACACTAGCCATGATGGATTTATGTATTATTATAACTATAGCTCCAAAAGTCTCTATGAGTCGCCAGTTGACGTAATGCGCTCATTTGCATATTATTATCATCTATAATGGTTGTACCGAGCCTTAACACAACTATGTTAATCAATGGCTCTGGTTTTGTCAATTGTGGGGGAATGAATACAATCAATTTAACTTTGCTGAATTATGATGATTCAATAGAAAAATCCTCAACAAAACATTTTACAAATGTAAATGTGTGAGAAACAAGTTTCAGAGTGAGAGCGCAAATGTAACGTAACCATTGAAACACACTACAGTAAATTCCCACTGGAGCCGCATTCTCCTGCCTGCCCCATGATCTGCCCCCTCACACACAGACACACGCACACAAAGCGCCATTCTTGACACACGCTACGGCGTTACATTTTCCAAAACATTTATCGTCTTTTCCTTGGTGGTTTGAATAAGTCATTAATGCTAAATCTAGTTAGAAAGTTCACCAATTTGGAAAATGGCACCCACCAAGAAGACAAGAAGAATGCGACGCTTTGCGCTCTCGACTTCGAATTCTTCTTCTCTTATTTTTTGCCAGGTGCTGTTTGACTGATTTCTGTCACTAAAGTTACAGCCAATGATCTATAGGCCTAATCAGAGCCATATAAATTAGCTCTGGGCCTACTGACCCAGGTGGCACCTGCTTTACAAAGGGAAATGTAGAAAACACATCAGCGTTTAAGATACTGTAAAAGTTTGTTGCCAGACTTTTATTCTTACTTCTTGTACCATATTTACAAGAAGTCAAATATGGTTAAAATAAAATATGGAAGATTCACGTGAAAACCTTTAAACGGGAGGACCGCGGGAAAGCGGCAAAATGCAGGAGAATCCCGGGACAAACGGGAGGGTTGACAGCTATGTTTCTTGAATGGTACGTTCTTGCCAAGTGTCCTTCTGAGAATGGTCTTGCAAGAACGCGATGACAGCTCTAGATTGAGATGCGTATTCTTGGCTATCGTTCTAGGATATTGTGCAGTGCCAATGCCTACAACACTGGTACTGGTATTATCAGTGTAAAATAGGACTCACGGTGTTCCGTTTTCCACTTTTACTCGCGGTGTATCGGACACTTGACGTAAAACTCGTCACAGAAATCAAATTACGTCACATTCAAAAATGTTATAAATATTGGTAGATAGTGTGTTTTCTCTTGCTTTCAGCCAAATCACATTGACTATAATCTGATATTTCGTTTAGACAGATCTCAGTTAGTACTGTACTACCGTACTGTACGATTGTGCTGTATTGCAAGATGGCGCCAGAATGTTTGTTGGCAAGCCGTCGCTTACCTGCGCTACCTATGTTTTGTCTTGTATTAATGTTCATGTGTCTGTTTGTGCAAAATGTCTCCTCACTTCTGACATATGATCAACAACTTCTCCTCAACATACGCACTCAAGTGGTGGATTTGATATTGTGGAAACATTAAGGAAAATGCATACTATTATCACCGATCTCGGCTACCTGCGTGCCTACCTGTGATCAACTTCCAGCTACAGTTCTGTAGCACCTACAGGAGATAACGCCACAGACGACAGGGCAAACGTGGAGGATTGTTGGTGCGGAGCAGGAGGCTGGATCTCTCTTGTGCAACTCCTCAGCCTCCAAAATCAAACTCTGTGGATTACTCCTGGTGTGAGATTATAACAATTTTACTTTATTTGTTATGCTTTTATTATCTGTTCTTTATTTTCATTCTATGATTTTGTACGTGTACAAATCACACCCCACTTGTATATTTACGAATACGATGTTATTACTACTCACTTCCTGGCCAATAGAGGGTGATGTATACAATTATATCAGACATAAGGTGTTAACGGAAGCCGGAGGCGTAAGCTATATAAGGGGTAGGGGGAGTGGCTAAGGGAAGGCTATGGGATGGTGTCGTTAACTCATCCACCTCATCCAGACATTTTGGCGCATGCACACGCAGCGACCGGCAGCAGTAGTAGTTGTGAGTGTTTGTAGCCTACGAGTGAGCTGTTTGTAACCTACGTCTTTTGTTTGTTTGTTTGTTATTTATCGCATAATCACCAATATAATATAGTTGGACTTCAGTCATGTTATTGTGTACTGCCGTGTTTACACTAGTGTTGTTGTGGTCTACGATAATGTTTCGCCTGGTTGAAGGTTGGCATGCTGCCTACCAAACAAACAAGATCCAGTACAGCTGAGACTTTTTGCTCAAACTGAATAAACCCAGGATCACAAAATTACCTCCGCGGCTAATTTCCCAAAGCATGAACGAGTGGGATTGCGACTTAAGAAGAAGGGGGTTTCCTGATTCGCCACATCGAAAACCAAGGAAAAGGCGCAAGAGAGGAGGTATACGGCAACGCGCGAGACGGCTAACTCTGTCTCGTATTCCCCTGACGTCTATCATTCTGGCCAATATGCAGTCGCTTCATAACAAAATGGACAAACTACAGGCACATGTTCACTATCAACAAGAGTTCAAAGAAGCCTGTATCCTGGCCTTGACACAAACTTGGCTTGGAGATAAAGACTCGGATAATGAGATGGTGTTGGACGGGTTTGGCAATCCGATACGTACGGACCGCAATGCTGCGATCACCAGCAAGTCTCGTGGAGGAGGTGTGTGCCTCTATATAAATAAATTCTGGTGTACAAATGCGATAATAAGAGAGACATTATGTACAAAGGATATTGAACTACTTTCAGTTTCTATGCGTCCATTCTATCTGCCTCGGGAATTTCCTCAGATTTTTGTGACCGTCGTTTATATTCACCCAAAAGCAAATGAAAGTAACGCATCAGAACATATTCTACAGACTGTGCAAAAACTGCAGATGCGGTGTCCTGATGCTCCCAACCTGATCTTAGGCGACTTCAATCATTGTTTATTGGAAAAAACTCTTAGGAACTTTATAAATACGTGTCTTGCCCTACCAGAAATGGCAAGATACTAGATCAGTGTACTTGTACAGGAGCCCACCAGAGAAAGGTAAAAACAGAACCTGTTTCAACAAATCTGTATAGGATTATATAGATAATTAGGTAAGTAGGTAAGTAAGTATTATTTGAACACGAGGCCCCAGGTAATAAAGATTGTTAACTTATTAGTGATACTGTTGTTGTCACATGCGGTGATGAGTCCAAAGTTACAATTTGTGTAGTATGAGTAAAGTCTCATCTACTTTTCAGGTAAAGTCCTGATCTATATGAGTAAGTCTCATATATTTATTTGTCGCGATTTACAAGTACTGTCCAAGACACATACACATGTGTATGAGTTTTAAGTCTCATGCTCACATGTCACGGTAACCAGGTAAAGTCCTGTGTTTGTGTAGATATTGCCATATTTATTGTAAACAGTGTAAGGCATAGGAGACTGTCTTAATTATTTTTAATAAGTTTAAGGTGTATGAGACAGTTTGTCTACCTTCCTGCCTTTCTTAGACAAAGGAACAACACCAGTTCAAACTAGCGTTCTCGATGTTCCATTGTCCATTGTCGAAGGGGGGAGGGTACGTGTGTCTGCTAGAGTACGTGCCTGTGAACGTACGTGTGCCGGTGAGTGTAGTGCGTATGAAAGTGCGCATGACTGAGTCGAAGTGCGCGTGACTAAGTGTATGTGCGTGTGAATGCGTGTGAGTGTATGTGTCTGTGAGGGCGAGAATGAGGCAGGATCTCATGCGATTCTGTATAATTGATATCTGCAGTGTGCGTTTTGATGCTTTGTGCGAATTCGGTTTTGTTGTGTGTGACTTTGATGCTGCAGTTTGATTTAATAGTATTGTAAATGCATGCTTATTATCTCATAGTGGCGTGGGACAGAATAGCAGGTGACACAATCATACACAGTCAGACTATGATAGACTGTCTGAAAAAAAAAGAACAAAGACATTTCCTTTTTGCTCTCTGTAAAAAGTTTAATTTTTTTATAAAACATATTCTTTATTACACAATTATACACATAGTACTGATATAGGACACTGAAAATTATGGCAGATCAGACATCCCCATCCCCAGTCCCTGGCACTGTGCGGTTTTTTAAATTAAAGTTGATAAATACGACTCAACAAACCACCACTCCCAAATATAGGGTGAAGGAAACTGCAAAAGCCACCCAACTCATGAACCACTGGCAGACAAGAGGCTTGCTATCAGCTGATGAGGATCCAGGGTGCAACCTCATCCAAAGACAAGCCATCAAGAAGTACAAAGGCCAGAACTACCAAAAGGCCCTACACGCCTACCAGAAAAAAGGGAATACCAGATGGGGTGCAAAGAAAGCAGCGCTACACGACGCAGACAAAAGACTGTGTCGCACCCACCGAGCCCTCCTCCACCTGACTGGATTGTACAATACCTGGCAAACCGGCTCAGACAAAGCACAAGAGGAGGAGCCTTCCTGCTTCATTGCAATGGTTAACATGACGGGAGAAGATGAAGAGAAAAAGGACGATGCAGCCATCACCCCTACAACCCAGCCATACGAAGGATTATATCTGCTGATCCCCAACTCCCATCCCCGCCTGAATACAACGACATTGCAAGCCCCACAATTCAAGCCCCTCTGTTGGAAGTTAAAAGTGGAGTGCTGGAGTTTTGTGGAGGAACACTTGAAGTAAATAAACAGCCTGAAATCACAGCATTGGAAAAGAAGGTACAAGTCCTCCTCAACGAAGTAAGAGGAATGGCACTTATTGCAGCCGAGGTCCTGGAGAGGTCTATTCAACTGACCACCGAAGGTATACAATCCTCCTCACCAACAGAACCACACGCCCCCGTCGACCAAAGACACGCCCCCGTCGACCAAAAAAACTCACCTGTACAACATGAGACAATACCTACCGGAACTCAGAAGTGAGCCACCTCACCGTTCAGGCTACTACTCTCGTTCAGAGTCTAGCAACAGCCTGCCCTTATACCACCAGAGCCAAGAACTACACACAGGCAACACGGAAGAAAGTCACAGTAGAAGGCCATCTGACCTTGGAAGTCTACAAAGATGGCCCAGCCCAGCACTCCCGTAGAAAGACACCAACAAGTTATGGACCGCCCCCAGACACGCACCCTGTAGAGAGGACCGGAATGTTTCCCCTCATGGCCATACAAGTCACCCCAGGCCAAAAGTTCTATCAGCACTAGCAACATCAAGACATGGAGAACCTGGTGGCCAAACTACCTCATCTAGTGGGAGGAGTAAACAAGTCACATTTTCGCCATCAATAAAAATCAAAATCGCCACTGCCTTAAAAAAAAAACACACATCACCTATGTGACAGGGACAGTTAGCATGGCCACAGGACTCAACTCCAGTGAGTTGCCCGCGCACGACTGCACAGAAACCTCTCAGGCTGAGTTAAAGGTTAGAGCAGACTTAGGAACAGACCCACTGACTGACACAGACCTGACTCTGTATTGTGATGGTTGCTGGTACAAAGGAGAGAATGGAAACGTTGCCTCCTATGCAGTAGTGCAACAAGAAGGAAGGAGAATGACTACACTAGAGGC
>JAODTR010015817.1:0-30093 GCA_025399935.1 Amblyopsis rosae
TTCTCCTGGAGTTATTTGAGTGGATGTTTAAGCTGACTGGATAGCTAGGCATAGGGACTTCTAGTGAGGCCAGTACATTTGCTGTAAAATAATTTCTTATATATCAATAAAATCTATTCACAAGAATCACGTGAGCGTTTGAGGCATTGAGGCTTTCAGATGGGAAACCCACTTTACAATGATCGCGTGGCCATGCATCTCATAGTGGATTCAGAGCCTCATTCTATTGTCATGTTCTGAATCAGTGCCAGTGGATCAGTAGTAATTTGCATCGTAGAAGAAGAGCGTGCTGCTGATACTATAGATCTTGCACTTTGTCAGACTGCACTTTGTAGGGACTAGGTGTAAAAATGTACCGTTAGACAATAATAATAATTATAATACATAGGCCTGTCATGTCATCATATTGGACAACCATTTTTGTTGTCCAATATATTGTCCCAGAAATAATTGCAATAAAATATATTATTGTCAGTTGCTCTGCTATTGTCATGCGTCCTCAATTGTTTGTTATGATTGGTTAAATCAATTAAATTGCTTGGCTAAGTATTAAAAATAAACCTCTAAGGAAAAAAAAAAATGAATTCATCCAAAGGTAGTTGGCTGGATCTATGCAGTCATCTGGAAAAACAGCTATTAAAACCTTGAGAAACACTTCTTTCACCTGTCGATGTCTGCTCTGTGTGGTTTTATGTGTGTGTGGAGTGCTGCCTATATAAACATACAACAGACAATATAATTGATGTCAGAAAAAGTATTGAATTTATGTCCATATTGCACAATACGTTGATAGGGGAATTATCGTGATGAACGTTTATAATGTGTTTTAAGTGTGGTTAAATGTTAGCAAATGTCTCTCAACTGAACATTTAACTGCTAATATGTGTGTGTGTGTGTGTGTGTGTGTGTGTGTGTGTGCGTGCACGTACACGCTTGACAGAGAGAGAGAGAGCTGTCAGTGCATGACAAGTCTCTGTTCTTGTTCCATATTTAGGTCTCAGAGGTCATGAGCGTCACAGATGCTGTATGCATGACTGTTGACGGGGTCCAAAAAAGATAAATATGTGCATATACTGTATATATACAGTAATACCAAATTGTAAATAATTGTAAATGTAGTTAAGTGTGCATAAATGTGTAATCTGACCCCATCTTAATAAAGAGCATCTAATATCTACACAACAGGTGCATAAAACATTCTGTCATTTTCCATCGGGATTTTATGTCAATCCCCTAAATAGGGAAAGGTCTATGTGTAGTGTAAGTGTACTGTAAGAGTTGCTGTTAGTCATACCATATTTTGAAGCCTTATAAGTTACAATTTAGACTGCTCTCTACTCTTATGTGTATTTTCCCTTATTCCTTATTCTGAATTTAAGATTAAAAACAAATTCATGATTTATTTATTTTCTCTCACAGATCCCTTCCACTACTATTCCATTTGCATCCTACCCTTGTCCACTAGATATGCCAGCATGACCCATACAGAAGATGCAAGAAAGCACAATCACTCCTATGTGTGTGTGGTACTGTATCTCAGTGTCCAGCTCGTGCTTGACGGGAAGGGAAACCCACAGAGTTTAACCTTTAAAGATATAGTCAACTGTAAGCTAATAGACTTTTTGTCAAATTCACCAAATATCTCCTTGCATTTCATTATCTTGCCGTTCTCTGTTTGGAAAAAAATAATCCGATACGTCTACACGGTTTTGGCTCCGTAAATAGGAACATAAACAAAGTGGTGAACAGCAGTACTACGCTTTGCTTCAAAATGCGTTTCAATGTGTGAGGTGGCACTGCGGAGGTATATTGTTTTGATTTGAGCTCGAAGTTCGCAAGCATTCTCAGAAATACCTAACCTGCCTTTAAGCTGTTACTGTACGTACGGAGGACGTGTACGTTCACACGCACACATTTCAGCAGAGGTCAGATGTCGCGCTCCGTCAATCGACCCCTGAACAACCCCTCTCTCTCTCTCTAGTCACCTCCTTCTCTCTGTTTGTCTCTATCGCTTTCTATCACTCCCCCCCCACCCTGTCCGAAGCCTTTCTCCCCTCCCTTCATTACTCCACATTTCTCCCTGTGCTAATTGCTGCCTCGTCCGAGACCCGGAGCTCGTTAATTGGCGAAAGGGGGAGACGTGGCGCCAGTATGTTGTGATGCCCCTTGTTAGCCGTGTGTGGATTCATTCCTACACTTGTGCGTTTGCGTGTGTGTGTGTGTGGGGGGGGGTTCCCCTCTTGCTTGTTAGCATCGGCGAGCATCGTCTCTCCGTAGTTCCATTGTGTGTGCAGTGTGAAAGGGCCTGGCGAGGCCATAAACTCCCCACGCTCTCGTCCCACTGTGCCACTCACCCCTGCTAGACCCTCACACCCCTGCCACGTCCTGCCAGCACCCTTGGCGTTCTGATAACCCCGCCGATAAACCTTTCCCGGCCCCCCACGCCCCCTTTCTGCCTCTCTGCATCCCTCCTGTGCAGCCTAGCCCTGGACGGTTGCTCTAAGTTGTGCTAAGGATGTTTGCCACTACTGTATGTTATGTATGTATGTATTGTGCATGCATAACACTGTATATCAAGATATATATCGTGTATCGCCATTCAGCCCAGAAATATTGAGATATTGCTTTTGGTCCATATCGCCCAGCCCTAATAACAACAAGGTAAATGGGGAGGGGATCGGGTAAAACATTTACAACATATTCATTTTTGAATTAGTTAGCTAAAAATATGAAATATAAGCAATATGGAAGTCTTGCTAGGCTTGACTCTAAAAATATCCAAAACCTGTGCTGATACTGATTCAGTGATGTAGTCTTTTCTAGTGTGCTCTGTGTCACATACAGCCAGCATTTATCATCCCTCTGTAATCTAAGATCTGGAAATGAAACCACAACTTGTCAAGAAAGGTTTGTAATAATCAAAATAAAACTTTGGAAATGATTGGGAGGCTAGCAATGACCCCTTACATTTATTAGCAATAAATGTGTTTTTGCTACTGTACTCAAAAGTCCTTTCCACTCAAATACAGTAGTTACAGTAGCTTCACAATGTAATAGTCAAAGTTCATCGACACGGAATATAAAATGATTCATGAAAAATTCAGTAAAGCGTTGCATTACTGCCGATCAGCAGAACTGACTGCACATTTCCTTATTTTTTCTCATTACCAGGCAGCCTGTATTGATGTGTCTATGATGAAATCACATAATTCTTTCACACTGTCCCCCTCTCACCTTTGACCTCTCTTACTCACTTTCCTTTTGAAGTCTTTATAACTGGCAGTGTGCGTCTGATTTCTTGGAAAAGCACAGAGAAGGGACAATTACAAAGCACTACCGGTAGGGTTTTGTCTAAAAGATAGTCTTGTTAAAAAAAGTGGCATTTATGACATTGTGTGTTTCTGTCTGTGCAGGTATGGGGGTTACAGACAATCTGTAGGTCAGGACTGTACCCCTGTGGTCAGCCCACTCTGTTTGTCCAAAAACAGCCAACGCAGAGAGACTCCAGGGGAACTGACTTCTCTTGTCTTCTCTTGTGTCCCTGTGCATTGAATAATATGTTTTATTGTGCAATGCTGCTGTTAATGCAAGCACTCATGTATATATATATATATATATACTGTGTATATATATATATATATATATATATATATAATCATGTTCACCGTGACAAAACTTCATTAACAATTCAACTAAATCCCAAACTAATATTGCTGATGCTGTATTTCACAACATCAGTGCTGAATGTCACACCATCACAGTACATGCAGATAGCCATATCCTTTTGGATATATGATTAATGAGCATTGATATCTTACACAGTTGGGCATCTTGCTCAACGATGCTTACAGGAAAGCTGCTAGGGGACAAGTGCAGCGTGTGAAATATGTGATTGCGTTGTACACATGTGATTATTGTGGTTATTTGTTTGTGATTGTTATCATCCTGCTGGGAATTGATCTGCTAATCCACCCTCTGTCTGGAGCGTGCCTTTTCCAAGAACTGCCACAGTGACAGTTAAACAATAACAACACTGGGTTGTGCAATTATTCCACCACATGACGGGCATGTGTTTCTCCCTGAGCAGCTTGAACTCCTGTTGAACTTTGTGATGCCTCAATTAGACGTTCATGAGCCCCTTATTCGCTGCTTGTTAATATTAGAGAGCATGGCACGCTCACATTTACTGGAGAGAATTTTTGTCTTGAAATGGAAGCGTCTAACTTCTGAGCATTTAACTTCTGTCTCGTGATTTGTGCAACTGCTTTTTTTAACCTTCTATTTAAAATGGATTAACATTTTTTTTTACTTCATAATGGATATTATGATGATATGATGATAAATTATAGTGCACCTCAGTTATCTTTGATGTGCATGACCGCTCAATGACAAACAAGCAAGTGCAATTCAGTGTAGGATGTGTAAATGTGATTGACTGTTACAGTATGTACTGTTACTGTGATGTTCTGGTTATGACTACTTATTAGTATTACTTATTATTATTGCTGTAGTCAGGTGGTAATCTCTCCTTGTCTCTCCCCACCATCCTTTTCCCCTGTATCTCCATTCTCTGGACTCCCACAGAGCAGGTGGCTCCTGCCACTTGTTTAACTTTCACACATTGTTTACATTCTATCCTTCTGACCAATCAGCTCCCTTTTTAACAATTCACACTAGGGGCCTAATTTCCTTTGCAAACTCAACATTATTGTGTGTGTAAAAAATGTTTTATTCTATGTTTTAAGCAACATAGAATTTGCATTTATTTGAACGATTTAGATTTTTCAATATAGTAAGTCATTTTTCCACAGCGCAAGAGCATAGCAACAGGATACCAAATTTCTTTCTAAACTCAGTGAAAACGTTATAATGTCATACATTACACAAGAATACAGTGCTTTTCTACATTGCACCAATTATGCATGATCATTTCAACAAAGTCTTTACTCAAAACAGCAGTCCTTTGATCTACATTTACGCTCGCTGTGTGACATGAAGGCCACTGCATAAGCTCCCAGCCTGCTAGCGAAAATTATAATTATTTGTAGATTTTTCAATGACTTTAAATAAACAGCAGCTGAATCTGCCCAAGTGTGGACTTCTAGAGTTTTCACATAGCTGTTCATTCATCCCCACAGATGACCATCTCATCTCAGGAAAAGCTCCTGTCTGTGTGGTTGCACAATCTATGATACTTTAATTTAACCCATTCAGTGCCTGCATCCATTGGAAAGGGTTATGGACCTTACATGTTTCTTAGTATCAGACAATGAAAATTCAATAATTTTATATTTGAATATTGCTTAATCACTGACTGGACATTGGCTATAAAATCAGGGTCAAATTTCTACATGCTTGGTAGGAGAAAAAGTTAGCAATCTCACAAGACAGCTATGGCACATATAGCCTACCTGAGCAATTACAACTAGTCTTTGTTTGATTTGAAGCTGAAGTTCCTACAAATATATAGTTAATACACATATAAATAGGCCTACATCCTAGTAGTCTTCGACGCCAAATTCACGAAAAATATGACTCTTCCACATAGAAAATCCCAATTTAATCATATGTATTGGTTTATTGCTGGCAAAGCAATTGTCATTGTAATTTAATACATTTCTTCAGGTACACAGTGGTATATACAGTACAGTATAAAGTATTGTCTTTACATACATTTATATACCCCAACCATTCTGTAATGGTTAGCACATTAAGCTCCTTTTAAAGTTACCTCCTAATGACACTTAAGTGTAAGTTCACATAGTTCAGGAGGATAGTGTGATATGTTTTTAGTCCAGTGTGTGATCCGTCTGATAAGATTTGTTCACGTCTAGTTCACACACTGGTTGATTAGTCTAACTGGTTATCTTGTTAGAACAACTGTCAGCTACTGTTTTTAACTCATTAGAATGTATGTATTCTGCATGTATATTTTGCTATAACTTCATCCAACTTCAAACCAAGACACTGAGAAATATCCTCCTAAGATTTTCCCTGGAAGAGTGTTCATCTTCCTTTGGTAGCACTTCAATGTCACTGTCATTAAGAGAGAACGTCTGTTGTTGCCACTTTGCCGGGAATAAATGAACATTTTAATTGTGTTAGGAGGAGAAAGAGGGCAGTGGCAGGGCGTGATTGTTTATTTGTAAAGTGATTTTTCCTCTCATTTAGGAGCAAAGGAGCCGAGACGCCCATTGTGTGTCACTAATGAACAACATGATTGAGTGTGAGACAGAGAAGCGGAGGAGAGAATGGCTTAGTCTGCAAACACACACAGATTAACATGAAAACAATAATATTTTGCATACAGATTTCCCTTTTTTCTTTTGCGATTATGAACTTTTGTTCTATTCTTAACTATATTTAAAGGCAGGGTCAGTCACTTGGTAACTTTGAGCTCAAATCGAAACAGTATCGCTCCGCGGTCCTCCACGGGCAGCGCCTCACACGTCGAAATGCATTGTGAAGCAAAGCGTAGTGCTATGGCTTTGTTGACACGAGCGGAGTTCGCCACTTTGTTTATGTTCAAATTTATGGAGCCATGGCTGTGTAGAAGTATCAGATCATATTTTCAACACGCACAGCTTTACTTTAGGATCCAACGCCGCCAGATGAATTAGCTCGTTTTCAGGGGGGTCCTGAAACCGTGTCACTTTTCCTTTAATGTTGTCACTTTACTCAATAGTTACTGAACTCCATTAAAATTATATTCAACCCGTCTATATTGTAATTCACATGGTATCCTTTCCACACATGGGCCAGCAAGATGGACTGTTCCAAAGCCCCCATGTTCACTTTCCATTTGCACCCGTTCATCCATGTGTTTGTTATTTTGCAGACATACAAATGTTACTCCCACATGCACGTGCACGCACACACACACATACACACACACACACACACACACAAAGGACTGTTATGTAAATGCACCATTGACTACAGTAGGAGTGAATGGAACAGGTTTAAAAGAGATTATGTTAAACTGCTTGTTAGTTTAAAGGCAATGTGAAATGAATGGCCAGGGATTAGCAGAGGTGCTCCTGGGACACTGGGGTGTTCCTGGATAACTAATTTAATCCCGAATCTGTTTATCTACTTTGCACATCAAATAAGGGAGAGATGGTCTTCGGATCCAGGAAAGGCTGTCATAGAAACTGACATGGTACAGATTTGTTTCTCTTTTTTCTTTATAAATTATAATAAAAATAATTTATAAAGAACTTTTCATAAAGAATTGCAGTTCAAAGTGCTTTACAGAGAGGGAAATATATTCCACAGTCGTGCATCCCATTAACAAATACATATATACAGAGGCAGCATTTATATAAATGGTTAAAGAAATCATATTTCAAAATTTATAAAATACAAATGTACATGGAATACAATAAAGATACATAACATGATACCCAAATGACATACATTAATAAAAGTGATAATAAGAACAGTAGTATATCTTGCCATGTGTCTCACTGTTATTCTTTTTCTAAATTAAAGTTGGCCTTTGAGTAGCAGAAGTTGTCATGCGGCCACTGAAAATGTACTCCCTAATCTCTTTATTCATATATCGTATTTTTGGCCACTACTATAAAACAAATTACATTTCACATGAATGCACATTTGTAGAATTTGTTTGTAGTTTTGTATAATTTTTCAAAAGGGCTTTAGGCTCTCAGAGTTCAATTTGTGTGAACTCTGCACAGAAACTGCGCACATAAGCGTTTTGACACAACACGCCGTGCAGTGAGTCCGAGCAGCATTAGCATATGAACAACATCACATTGCTTGGACTATAGAGTGCTAGTTCATCGCTGAGTTTGCTCCAAATGTGTTTTCTCCTTCATCTCTACGTGCCGTGCTCCATTCATCCTGTCCCGCTCTTTCACACATCCTTTGCCCTCTCCTCCTCCGCAGGTCTCCGGCTCATTCCTTCACAGGATCTTTCTTCCCCTTCTCCTGCCTGGTCTCATATTTCCTTTTCACCCCTTCCTCTGCTGTAAGCCCCTTTCTTTCTCTCTCTCTCTCTCTCTCTCTCTCTCTCTCTCTCTCTCTCTCTCTCTCTCTCTCTGTCTCTCTTTCTTTCTTGCAGCGGGCTCCCTGCATGCTCATCCTTCATGTGTGACAGTGTCAGCATCCATCACAGTCGCAGCACGAGTCTTAGAGACTTGCAAATGGCTGTGTGTGTGCGTGTTACTGTGATACTAAGCAATGTGAGCCTATATTATACTATACTTATATTAACTTTAGATTTATAAACTTTAAACATGTATTTCTGCTCCCTAACAAACAATACGCCCCTTCTACACCCGCACATACTCTCTCTCTCTCTCTCTCTCTCTCTCTCTCTCTCTCTCCCTCTCTATCTATCTCTCTCACCCACAGACACACACTCTCACACGCATCTGACATTGAGAGTTTCACAGCTATGGCAGGGGTTGGGGGCAAATGCTGTCACAGGTTTTAAAAGGCTTCCCGTGGTTGGATATGCTTGAAATTACATTCTGGTTCACTGGGGGAGGGGAGTGTTGAGAGCAGTGTTGAGGAAGGAGGGGTTGGGGAAAAAGGGGGCTGGTGCTACGGTAGGATTTTTTGCAGTTAGGGCTGGAATCCACCAAGACGTATACGCACCCCACGCAACACAACTTGAGACTGGTCAGAGGGTTGACTTGCCCGGGGGAAGGTGTGTGAGAGCAATTCAACTGAACCGTACAGACCATGACTGGAAATTACAACTTTAGTATCTCTTGCCATGCGTCTCGTTGTTATGCTATTTCTAAATTCAAGTTGACGATTCAATAGTTGGAGTAGTCATGAGGCCTATTGTAAACAACATACACCCTAATATCTACTCATATTACAAACTCATATTTGTAAAACTATTTCTGGGCACTACTACACACTACTACATGCAACACACTTGACACGTGACATTTGTGAGAATTATTTGCACATTTGCATAAAGTATTATTGCATGTTTACACAGCATATGTATGTTACACACACAACCAGCTGGGGAGCCGTCCAGTCAAACAGCCATTTTTGAAAAGGGCAGGTCTTTAAAAAAACACTGAATCTATGAACCAGCGGAGCCAGTTGTTGGATCAAACGCTTGCTAAAGCCAATAGGGAGAAGTAAAACGTATTTCCCATAAAGGAAAACCAGTTTGTTTATGTTGCTCTTTTTAAATTCTAGGCCAATTTAACTGATTGCACCTGGCTACATTAATAATCTCTTTAGGAATCGCGATTGTTGTTTTCGAGCCGCTTTCGCTGTCTGTCCACCTAAACCACGCCCGTAGCTATCAGCTCAATGCTGATTGGTCACACACTAGGAAAACCAGACTGAAGCGCAACTATTTCTTGGCAGGACGATTCTCGCGGCAGTGAATCTGAAGCTCGTCACATCAGGATGGTCTCGCGAGGCTAATTGCATGTAGTATATATTGTAGTATACAGTACATTGAGGGCATGTGTGTGTGTGTGTTTGTAGACGCTGTCCCATTTAACCAAACTCTCAAAACTATCCCATTTAACTATAAATAAAGCAAGCAAACACTTGAAGGAACATCTCAATTAGTTAACAAACTTTTGTGAAATTAATAGAATATCATTAATCTTTCTTTAGACTACACCTTTAATGAATAAAAGAACATACCAGTTCAGATTTTAAAATATCTACTCTGTGAATGTACTCCAAAAAACCTTTGAGTCAGCATTAGATAAAAAGATGAAGGCATAGAATCTACCAAGTCTCCTTCCCTGCTGCCACAACCAATGTCTTTCCGGTGGATTCCAGCCTTTTACAGCCAATTTGGAAGGGAGGCAGGCATGATAGAGAAGAAGGGCATTTTGAAGCGAGGGACATCAAAGACAAGAATAAGAGAAGAATGGATGGGATGAGATGATAAGAAAAGAGGGCAGTGCCGGGGTGATTGTTCCTCTCTGTGAGAAATGACGGAGCTTTGTCTGTCGCTGATGAACAACACCAATGAGTGGGAAACGGCAATGAACAGAAAATGGCAATTGCTCCTATTGAAAAAAAAACTGATTAACATGAAGGAATCTTCATTCCTTGTGTTGCATTTCAGATTTCCATTCTGGTAAACATTCAATAATCCATTCAGAGATATGATAAAACTGCACAGCCTGGACCAATTTTGTAGACACATTAGAAGTTTGTTTTTCAGAAACATTGAAAGTCACTGGATGTTGATAAAACTGTCAAGGGTTCAACAAAAAGTCAGTGTCTCTTAGGTATTTATTTAGTGTCTATAGTGCTTTTTGCTCGAGTGCTCTCGAACTTGCACACCAGAATGCATGCATATATACACACACAGACACTCACACACCCGTGCATACATACAGGGTAAATGCCTAAGAGGCAGGATGATAGCTTTGCAAAAGGAAATAGGCTATTAGAGTGCCTCAGCCCATGTATTTATTAGCAGAGAGGCCTGAGGATAGAGTGATGTAATCTTTTTAACAGCTTCTTTAATGTGTCTTTGCCAGCAACCTGATTTGTCAACAACACACCGTTGTTGGTCGGGAGGTGTTTTGCATTGCCAGAACTTTTTATAGGTATTCTCAGTGTTTTTGACACTAATCTCCAAAGCTGCGATGTATATTTTTTATTCAAGGCTTTGTGGGAATCTTTTCATACAAGCCCTTTCTGCTTTAGAGACCTGACCTAAACTTTGAAGGAGACGGGCATATATTGTCTTTGAATGTGAAGACCCGTAATTTTATAACTTTGACATCAAATCATTAAAAAGATCTCTTTAATGACAGGTGTATTACCTACCAATATTTATAAAACCACTTTGTTCACTGTAACAAAATCAACGATTTCACAACGGTTTATTGTTCAGGTTTCCCAAGGTTATCTAATTAACGATTAAAAAAAAAAAAATCCTTATCCACTAAATTCCAGATAAGTACACTCTATACGTTTATAAACACACATGATACTGTAGGAAAGGTTTCATAGCTTGTTTTGATCGCACCCTCCTTTTCCATCCCCATATTGCTCCCTATTGCTCAGACCACCCTGACCCATTCTCTCCTTTCCCTGAATACTGTGTGTGTGCGTGCGTGTGTGAGTGCGTGCGTGCCTGTGTGTGTGTGTGTGTGTGCGTGTGTGTGCGCGCGTGTGTGAGCCCTCCCTGCTAGCCAACTTAAGTTAACTCCTCTTTTTTGTGCTCTTCTCCATGCCTCTCTCTCTCTCTCTCTCTCTCTCTCTCTCTCTCTCTCTCTCTCTCTCTCTCTCTCTCTCTCTCTCTCTCTCTCTCTTCCCCAGCTGGTTTGCTACTGTCAGACTGTGTGGAGGACTTAACAACTGCCACTTCTGCAGGCATTGCTGGTGTGTTGTACTGTGTGTAGAGTTTCTCACGTTGAAGCGCCCACACGCACACGCACACGCGCACGCACACACACACACACATGCTGTGTCCTCCCTTCTCCCGCACGCACGTACGTACCCATTCCGAGAGGCAGTGTGCGTTTGCGAGGGACAGAGAGCCAGTGTGTCCTGGAAGAGGAGAGAGCCAGACACTACCATGCTAATGCGGGGAGAAGGACTCGTACTGCGCTGCCTGTCTCTCTGTCTGTGGGGCCAGAGTCTGACCAGCCCGCTGTTCCTACTGGGACTGTTTTCTCCGCATACACAAACGCACGGTGAGTGAGCGTGTACCGTATACCTCCTTGGCTCCAGACGCCAGCCTTAACTGGTCAGCGTACTGAGGCTTTTACAGTTTGTTGTAAAAGCTCATAGTTCTTAGCGTACCTTTTATTGCCTTACACTGCTGGGATTATTCCGTGTTGGAGCAGCCAACTTGGTTCTGCTCCGCTGTGTGGCAGGTTTGTGTGCAACCTGCAATGACTGGCATGTTTTTAATACATAAGACTGCCTTCCTTATTCCACTTGTACATTGTTGTTTGTGAAGTATTTGTTTTCCAACTTTGAACAGATAAGATATTTGACACACTGTACTGTCCTATACTGTATACCTTTCAATATATCACGGTGTTGTATGTCTCGATTCAGACGTTATAACAGTTTCTAAGCCATTTTAAGTCATTCCTGGCCAACTCTATCAAGTGGGGATGTTCAGCTCTGTGCATTTGGTGGTTCTGAAGACAGCACTGCATTTCGATGTGCTGTTGAGACATTTTGCACATATTGGAACACATTCTGCATTATTGTTTCATGTATATAGTGCATTTCTAACATGCACAACTGAGCCATGTTTCTGTGACATCCTACAGTGAGTCTGCAGGTACCTGTATTACGGATACACTCTGCTACAACGGAGAAAGTTCAGATAACAGCGTTTAATAAAGCATGTTTGTATTTTCTCAATAACATTGTCAAACTGATGATGGCACTAGCCCGGGGTATATTTATGCCTATAGGCTTGGGCACTGTAATAATAACACATTTACTATTATCTCCGCAGCTGAGATTAATTAACGCCGACTGTCATTGTTGCCGTCGGCCGCTGTGCCTCTGACCATGTTTGGTATCTGCTGTGTGATTTGTGAGGTGTGACAGGGAAGGTGGCGTGTTTTATCCTCGGTATGTTTTACAGAGTGTACAGTAGGATATTAGTTAGCACTAGTAGTTAAGTAGAGTTCTATGAAGGTCTTTAAGATGGAGGAAGTTAAGAACAAATCAAACAAACTTTTTTATGTTAATAAAAGTTATGCGACTGGGGGTGTCATGGTTTGTAATCGGGAGAAGGCGTTCATTATCTCCTACCCATGTGTGAAGCCATCCCACGACCTTTGTGTGGATGTCTCCCCCCGCTCTCTTTTTCATCTTTCCTGTCATTGTCTTGGGTTAAGCCTGCTTTTCCTATGGCATTCATTTCTCCTTGTCATTTAGTCCCCGTGTCTCAATAGAGTGCTCTCTGCACCTCTGACCTCACCAGCCCGGCTGGCTCGTGAATGTTCTATACCGGTCGCGAGATGAGTGGTGAATCATGCAGTAATACCATTAATTATTGGGTATTTACATTGCGCACATATGCTCGCTGTAAAACAGGTGTGAGTTGTGGCAGAACGTTGGAATTCCACCAAGAAACGTTCATAGTTGTGTTTTATTTATAGATGGTGTAGGAGCAGGTGAAAATAATCACTGTTGTTTTGTTCCGTTACCACCTTCTCCTCCACTTTCTCTACACATGCGAGTGTTTCAGTTATATTATATTATATTACAAATAATTGTTTGAATCCCACTAGGATTATTCAGTTACTGTAGCAATGTATACTAAGACAATACATCAATAATACAAACAATTTAAATAACTATAAAACAAAACTAATTAAATAGTACATACAATAGAATAATGTCACTGTAAAGTAAAACATTTAATAAATTCACATTAACGTTGCATGCTGCAGATAGGGTAATCAATATACTCATAAGAACCAAATATACATTTGAGGTATATTGATTGATATACTGAATAATTAAATAATTAATGATCATCATAATCATATATTGTTTATATTACAATACAGATTACATTTGAATACTCCAAGTTGGTGTTTGCAAAAACAACCGTGATTGTCAGTACTATGATGTTTCAATGCAGTGCTAATTGTACTGTAAAAGCAGTGCTCCACCTAGAGGTGGAATTAAACATTTCATCCTACCTGACAGCCAGTACTGAGCAGAATATTGGTATTTTTACGTTAAGTTAAAATTTTTATATATCTTTTTATACAGTAATAGTTTAAACTGTAATTAAATATTTGTCATTCTGCATGCATTTATAATATCTACTGTCTACTGTGTTTGTGCTACACTAATACAAATGTTTAGATGGTTAGCTAAATAACACATTTCCAGAATTTGCCTTTGGGTATCAATTAATTATCTACATTGTAAACTTGATCACCGCTTCTGGGTTTCAAAGTTTTAGGTTGCCAAAGCAGAATCAAGTGTGGCCATCTCAAGCATTTGAATATGGTTGAAGCCAAATTCAGGAGATCTTTCCCCGAGGCCTGTTAGCAACAGCCTCTTTCATTGGCTGACACCTGGATGATTGATTTGACTAGCAACATACTCATTCATTGGCTGACACCTGGATGATTGATTGTCCTGGCAGTAAAGTAGACTGTGACTCATTGGGCAAATATTTGGTTTTTGAAATACTGTAGCCCAGAAATGAGCAGATAGAGTGTTTGCTCTTCAGAAATAGATTTTTTATTCACATTCTGTCTAGTCTGAGTTGCTTTTTACTACTTCACCATCTATCACTCCTTTGGCCCTCTTTTGAAACACCATATGGCTAGTTGGTGGAGTCTAGACTTAGTGGTAGGTAGGTAGTGTGTCCTGCCCTATAGCAGGTGACCCAAAGTTATCCAGTTTTTAGATGGTCGACAGTGTTTCCCCTCCAGCCAGTCTGCGATTGAATCTGCGCAGAGGGCATAGTGTGTTCCTTTAATCTTCACGAAGGAAAATGGGCTGTGGGGGAAACACACTTATGCATGTTATTCTAAATCAGACAACCCACCCCTGCCCCCCCCCCCTTTCATCCCAAAACGACCCACGCACTGCCCACCTAGACCACACTGTACTGTAGCCTTCGACGTGAGTTCTGGGAAGCGAGGAAAGAGCATGATAGCTTACATTTCAGTGTCCTTGATGGAATTAGGCACCACTGTATCAGTTTTCACGGTCAAACCACTGCCAGTTGCTTTGCTTTTGTGACTGCTCACTAATGAGAAGCTGTTCCTCTCTTTCTATGTGCTTTTTTTGTTGTTTTTTTTAATAATTTTTTTGTATAAAACACCTGCTCTATGATTTTAGCCAAAATCATGTTTTGCTTTCGGTACACAAGCACATGTGTTGCTAAACCCTGTACGGGCTCTTGTACCTGCAACTCCTATCTTAAACCTAAATTAACTTCTTATTAATGTTCTTTTGCAAACCTTCATTAAGCAAAGTACATGATGCTTTATGATAACACAGCTACTTGGCAAATAGAGTTTGAACTTAAGTCTTCTTGTTCTGCACCTGTGTTTTGTGATTCTGGTGTCCTACGAGTGCCCTTGCTAGAAATTGATACCTTTTTGTTCACCGATCTTTAGCCTGTAAGAGGCCAAATAGGGACATGCACTGTTAAACCTATTGTCATTGTAGGGTGAGAAGCCGCAGAGCTGCAACAATGTTTACTCTTCCAACATCACACGGGGTCTACAAAGGTGGACCATTGACATTAAGCGGGTCCACAGGTGGTAACGCAACGGCGGAAGTGAATAATGGGGGAAATGAAGTAGCAACAACAACAACAACCACATTTGCTCATTCCTTCTGTGTGTTTAGCTGGATAGCTGCAGAGAGACTGGTCTTGATGTGACTGCTGGGGAAGTGAAGGTGTGTGGAAGACAGGAGGGTTTATGGCTGAAGGGCTATTACATCCTGTAATTGATCCAGATCCAGTAACCTCTACGCCAGTCGTATTACCGGTCTGGCCCTGACTTCTTAAAACACAGCTGGAGCAGAGGAAGTTCTGTCCGTGTGTCACAGTGTGTAGATGGTAGATGGGAGGGTGTGTGTGTGTGTGTGTTTGTGTGTTTACAGCGGGCATTGTAGAGAAAGAGCCAAGAGAATTACTGAAGGAAAAAGTGATGTTTCTCAAAATGTGTGTCTGTGTGTGTGTGTGTGTGTGTTTTGGAGTTGCAGATATTTGTATTTTTGTTCAAACACAATCATGTAATCATCTTTAAAATTAGGTGTTCATTTTCATGTATACAGTATGACCCTAGTTTCAGTGACCTTTGTGTACAGTAAGATCAATATACATCTGTGTTAAACTTACTTAAACAAGTATATTTATTGGATATTAGGTGCCCTGAAATCATTCTGCTTGGTTTATTTAGTTTTCTATATCCATCCAAAAAAGTGGAAAGAAGTTCCCCTTAAAGTATTTATCTCTTTTGGTATTATGTGTTTTATTTCATCTCATATAAAATACCATATCTTAGATACTGCCATCTTAATTAAACTAAATGCATTTAACTTGGATTGCATCTGCAGTGTGGCTGTTCAGATTCCATGGCTGCTTTTGAAAGGCCTTGTTCGATGATGGCATGCACATCTAAGCGTTTGTAACACAATACAATACAGTGACGGACAGCTAACAGGTGAAGTGGCACAGAGCAAAGCTGGCTGTCGTAGCCTCAGTGCGCTGGGACTATGAAGGCTTATGGTTTTCCATCCCCTCCTCTCCCCTCCTCATAATCCCCACACTCTTCACCCACACTCTGAACTCAACTACTAGAGGAATTCTGGACATGTGGACCGCTTTGTTTTATAGCCTTCATACTGTGAGGGAGGCTGTAATGTACAGTATAGCACTGTAGCAGCGAGAGGTATACTTGTGGAGTGAGCTTGTTTGTGTGACAGACTGAGGAGAGGTGAAGGACAGAAAAGTCTTAATCAACAACCAGTCCGCCAAGAGGCTTTTACATCACAAATGTGTCTGTAATCCCACTGGGAGTTGGCACTTCTGATCATTTACTTTTCTTCCTGGCAATAGCCAAAAGGAATGCAATATTTTCAACTACTGTATAAAAAAAAAAAAAATCATCTTCACAATTTCCTAGGTGGCAGACTGGCAGACTCCGTGGCGGTGTGGCTGTATAATCGCTAATTGGGAAATGTGCAAATATGCAAATTCTAAAAGGTGGCCATCTCTGCCAGATGTGTTGCGTGAGCATGTTGGATTAATGCTAACCAGGCTACTCAGGAGGCAAGCCAGTCAACTTGATGTCTGCTTTACAGATAATGTATGGCCCTGCAATGGCAAAGCCCGTGGCTCACACATACCACAGTTAGATAATTAGTGCTTTATGAAAAATAAAGAATGATGGGATTATTGCATAACAGGAGATAAGAGAAAATGGAGAACGTGGAAAAGGGAATGAACCAAGGAAGTAAGGGAGAAGGCAAAGATGAAAGAGGAGCTTTTGTGTCCCAACGCAGCACTTAAGAGTTTCTGGCCAGAAAGAAGGTACAATGAATGACCTTCCAGGTGACATTCATGGTCTGATAAGGTCATTAGTGGATGTCAGGGTTGGGTTCTAACCCAATGACTTGGTAATGGGGAGAGTTATCATACACTGTGATAGGCACATAATGTTGAGTTGTTGAATGCAGGTGTGTGTGCGTGCGCTCTAGCAGACACTGTGTTTGTCCAGTGAGATAGTACAGAGGAGGCCTGGAGCCAGTAATGGGTGATATGTGACTTAGTTAATGGGAACCTAATCACAGAGAGGAGACAGTGGGATGCAGGCTGCTGTAAACAAACACACACACACACGCCAAATCAGCACTCTCTCGCATGTGGCGTCTCTGGGTTATGGTGGACATTGGAATATATACGCACACACACACGCACACCCGCACGCACGCCTGCACGCACGCACGCACGCACGCACGCACACACGCACGGCTGTAAATGGATGGAAAATAATAGAGATGATGGAGACATCACAGACCAGAAAACTGGGATATAAACATATGGCAATGTTAACACCAAATTTTTCGTACACACACACTTTGCTTATACTTACAGGCACATTTTAAATGCATTCTTCTGGTTTCTACAAAATGCATTTTGTTTGCATGTCTCATGTATTGTATCTTAAATTAATATGTGGCTAATCTAAAAGGCTAAAAGGTGTCGTTATGATTGCCATTGCCAGGGGCAAGAAGCATACTGTTGTACAGTACTATGTATTTCTGTGTGTCGTACGTTTAGTTACGTATGTTATGTTGGGTGTATATTGGGGGGCAGGACGTTTCCTGCATGATACTGAAGATATATAATATACAAAGCATTTACCGTAAACCACTCTAAACTGTTAATAAAAGCTACTGTGGGCATTTGTATTTCAGACTTATAAATGCATTTAAGTCATTATTTATCTTTTCAGATATTCAGTAAATATCACAAATTCTCTACCCATGTATACTAGTTTGCTATTCATACCTGACTCATATCATATTTAATACACTTTAATATTTGTTTAATTATGTCAAACAAGCTTTTGAAGTTACGGTCCTACTTTAACTTTACTCGCAACATCTTAAGTGGGTGCTGTGGTAAACAAATTGTATTACGATATAAAGCTTAACTAAACAATGATCATCTGACTTGATACCCGATGATATTTCTTATGTTTTGGGTTTGGAGCAGTTGAATGTCTGGCGACACAAGCCTCTTTCTCTGTAGTGTAAACATTAACCCATTTCACTTACAGTCATGTTTTCCCCTCTCCATACATTAAATAAACGTTGCTGTATTTATTTGAAGGACTCTGCAGATAGGCATCTGAAGTGGTACAATTTCTCATAGGGACAGAGAAAAAATAGAAAAGTCATTGAAATATTTATTTTATACTTTCAGAACTGTGAACTGTTACAGCTTGACACTTATTATTAATGTCTGATGTTTCACTAGTTTGTGCTGTATGTGTGTTTTTACTTGATTGAACCATAAAATTGAATATACTGTTGTCTAATTAAAGTGCTGTTAAAACTCAAATCTCTCTCTCTCTCTCACTCTCTCTCTCTCTCTCTCTCTCTCTCTCTCTCTCTCTCTTCCCAGTGTATACTATTGTATAGTTGTTCACATCATTTTCTTTTTTTTAACAGTCCTTTCTAGCAGTATAGCATTGGCTCTTTAGTATGGTTTCTCCCAGCAATGCTAGCTATCTCAAATATGTCCATGTACTTCTGTCTCCCGTCAGAGGTTTAGTTTGTGTTTATGTGGGCACATGTGTTGTTTCTCTAACTATTCCGGTATATGTGTAGTGTTGTGACGAGCTTAGCGTTCCTCTAATTCTTAACTTTGCGCGATTATATTTGTCATGGATATGTATCCACATGGCACTATTGTTTATCAGATTACAGGCATTATCCTTTTTTTCCCTAATATCATGATGGAACAATTTGTCACATGATGGTTTTACAGAAACAGCTTAGCCTAATCATGCAAATGTAGCTGTTGTTGTTGTTGGATAAAATAAACAGTTTTCAGTTCACATTTTCATGGTGTATTATTTTCAGTTAATAATGCATTAGCTATTTTTATGATTGTTTGTTTGTTTGTTCTATACTGCGTCAAAGATCATTGTCACATTGCTTAATGGATACTGCCATACATATTGATGTTTGGATTATGTTTATTCTTATTTAGTTTTACTGGCTCCCAGCATCAGGAGAGTCATCTATTACTTTACGTATTGTACCGCAAATCCAAAGCCATGTCTCCTACAGTATATAGATTAGCGGTTATTGACTGGGGTTTGTTTATATATTTTGTGTCTGCATATTCTTTTTCGCTCTCCGCAGTACAGTAACTCTGCAAGATTCTTTTATTATTCATTTTAGTATTATATGTATATTATCTCCCAGTGTTTTAAATAGATTTAGGGTAAAGTGTCAAGGGGTTTAAGATCATTGTATGTCATTTCTGTACTTGCTAAGGTTAAAATAAGGTTAAAATGATGCCCAGTACATCACTAATGTCTACTGAGTAATGAGTGTCTATGTAATGGAGTGGGCTTTCTCGTGACATGTAGGAGCCCCGATTTGGCTCTGTGAAGGGGTGAAGGACATTTTAAAGACGAGCGAGCAGCTGTTCTTCCTTCATCCATTTTCTTTTAATTCTCACCATTCATTCTCGCTGGGTACCTCCTTGAAGCACTGCTCGTCCAATGAAAGGGAATGCAGTGAGTTCTCTGTAATGAGCGCAGAGTTCCAGAACCCTTGTGTTGCATCTGTCACTTCACTCATCCACATTCACGACCCCCGCGGCCCCGCCGTGTCATCCCACCGGTTTGCGACGTAAAGTCGGCAAATGAAAAGGTTGACAGCTGCGTTGCCACATTCTGGCACCACTTCACTGTGTCATCATTCAGCCGTTTGACGCAATGAAAGAATGTCTCCCTGTTGTTTCGAAGCACAGATCAACTCTGAGCACAGCTCA
Source organism: Amblyopsis rosae (assembly GCA_025399935.1). Taxonomy (NCBI): domain Eukaryota; kingdom Metazoa; phylum Chordata; class Actinopteri; order Percopsiformes; family Amblyopsidae; genus Amblyopsis; species Amblyopsis rosae. The sequence continues at coordinate 20,000 of JAODTR010015817.1, forward strand.
ATTGGGATTTGTAGTAGCTAATTGAGTCCTATTAATGTTTGATACATTGAGATACATTATTTGTCATTGCCTGTATTACTGTCCTTTTGGTTTATAACACAACACACACACACATCTAGAAACATTTGAATTAAATGTATTATATTACTTGTACAGTTTTTGTACACAAATATTTTTTCTCAGTATAAAGCCTATAGGTGATATGCCTACAGTATAATGACATGAACAGTACCTTATGATACTGTATACACAAATTGTCCATATCAATTAGTCTACAAGGCATGAAAATAATATACAGAATTAATGTAGGGCAGAACATATGGGGGGATCATATTTCAATTATCTTTTATGTTACATTTTCAATGTCATCGTGATAGCGGTGGAACACACCACCCAGAAATGCCCCACCCCCTCAGAGTTCCTACTGAAGATCACAAAGTGAAACCAAAGTGGCGTTCATTAAGACATTCCTGTCTGTGTGGGGCGGTGCAGATTTGTCTCAGCAGTGATGGGAACAAGTTGAGATAAGGCCAGAGAAGAGAGAGGAGAGATGGAGGTGAAGGCCAAGGAATTAAAACAAAAGAGAGTTAGAGTGGGGGAGAAAATAAAAGCCATAATCTAACCATATTTCTGTTGTAGTTCGGACTGCCCTGTCAAACAGCAGGAATGAAAACTGCTGCATAGAGGGTGGAAAGAGGGGGTGGTATGTCTTAAATGAGTGTGTCTTAAGTGGAAGGGGGACACAGATAGTGTTTATATGGGGCCTGTGAGAGGGCTTTTCTGGTAGGCCTTGTTTGACACGGCCAAGATGACTAATGAATAAGTTCCCCCTTGCTGTCTGCCTGTCTTTGGATATATTTCTCCATATCTGTGCTCTATCTCTATTTCATGTACACACAGTCTCGCTCTCTCTCTCTCTCTCTCTCTCTCTCTCTCTCTCGCTCTCTCTCTCTCTCACATCTATTGCTTTCCTTTATCTAAATATCATTTTTCCCTCCCTTTTTATTAACCTGAGAGAGTTTGTACAACGTGTTATCTGTTGAAAATGGGCTTTTAGTTCTGTGGGATTTGTAGAGCCAGGGTTGTTAATTGGGTGTTGACAGTAGCCCCTATATCCTGCCATCAGCCATTAGCCCTCTCGCACATGTGGTTCATTGATGGGAAAGTAGCTTGTGTGCTATTTCAGCGCATAAGCATTGGACCTTTTAAAGTGTACTGTCGGTAAAAGCGCAGCTCGGATAGCGTACATTAGGCCTATGTATTGACTTTGAAGCAGCGATCTGCACAGACATATTTGTACCAGTCCGTGGATGAGCCACAGGCTCTGTAGGGAGCCACACATGCTGCAACGATGCAATTTAGTCTGGTGGAGATTAAGTCAGTGCATTTGTTATTAGCAATATCATATGCTGGATTATCTGTATGTTGGATAATTCCACATGCCCAAGCATGGATGGGCAAGCGTCATAATTATCAAACTGCAGAATGTTTAAATTTTGTGCAATTATATTTATAGAAAGAATGAATGAATTCATTCATTGATTTGCTGATATACGATAAAATTATAAAACTGCTAATTTAAACTGAAATTATTTAAATAACCTGCCTATAATTAAATGAAAGTAATAGTTTTCAAAGAAATAACCTTGCTTCACAGACACATTATTCATCCAACACACCCCGTATTGCGCAGCTGAATTACAGTAAATGAGGTTAAACAATTTCTTTCGCAAGAGCAGCTGAAGAAAATTACAATACAATAAATTGAGTTGTTTGTTCCACAGCTCATAGTTTATGATGCACGTAGTTTTTTTTTGTTTTTTTTTTACGGTTTAAACCTAGGAGCTCAATAAGGAGAGGAGTAAATAAATGTTTTTGTAATACTGGTTTCAACCAGAGCCATTTAGAAGAGAGAGTCGGGCCATTTTCAACGGACATGGTTCATGGAGATGCAAGATTAATAACGGAAATATTTGGTAATTAACACTCAATTAATGCTGTTTACATTTACACTGTTTACATTTACACTATAATTAATAGGGTACTTTTAGTACAGCTAACTTCCGTGCCATTCTGTAACAGAGTTGACGCAACTCTCTTTTACGTGACTCTGGTTTCAACCCACAGAAACTGCACACAAATCAAGGACGTTTTAAAAGATGTTTTTGATGTCTTGCACCCGTTGGACGCATTGTCTCTTATATAACTCAGTACACTTTGTCTGTTCTGATGTTCTGACTCAGGCCACCGTGGAAGTTTCCATCAGAGATGCACAGCTACAGTAAACCCCAGTTTGGCTCTCACAATGCTTTTCCAGGGCTTGAGATGAGCTGTAAACCACCTGGTCTGTTCCATGGTGTAGCATTGGTGGGATAGCCCCACTATCAGTCATGGTTATCAATAGAGTGTACTGTACTGTACTGTACTGTACACACATACTGTAGCTGGAAACATAGAACACTCTACTAAAACCATAAGCTTTAACACAATTTGTTTTATGGTTTCTCAACACACACACACACACACACACACACACACACGCACACACACACGCGCACACACGCACACACGCATACACACACACACACACACAAAGAGGTGAACATTATGAAAAAAAGAGTGTGTTTAGTCAACAGCGTCTCACATGACTACATTCCGCCGGGATGTTCAGCAGAAGCGGGGGGCAGGAAAACCATGCGGGAGGGAAATATCTCCTGGAAGAGCAGAAGACAGTCGGTCAGGTTCTGCATGTGAACGTTCAAAAAGATAAGCTATCACTCACTCGATGAAAGCGGCAATGTGGTTATTGCATCAGTGAAAAGTTGAAAACTAAGTAGAAAAATCAGCACTTACATGTTAGCTACATAGTAGCTAGCAATGGAGAAAGGAAGATAATGGATTTTGACTTTAAACGTGTACTATGTATCTGTTTTCATTTAACAATAGCCAGATGAAACCTGTCCATTACAGTTATCTTTTCTTATCTTTGCTTACGCAATAAAATGTTGTATAACACACAGTTAGGGAAACCTTCCACTTGGGGAGCAACTATAAGCACATTCTCAGCCTCACACATCTACATTAGACACAGAAATTCAAAGTCACTTTTTTGCGATTTCAAAGCACTGCCTTTCAAAATACCACACGTACGAAACAACTGATCAAACCCACCCATCAGGTGAACAGACACTTAGGTGCTAAACTCTAAACTCACCAATCAGCCATACAGGTCAACATGGTGGTATTATCACAATGTTGCATCATGCAGAATGGGGCCCTCCACCACCATGCTAACATAGGTCCTTACAACAGGTGAAAACAGTAAATGGGCCACCACATACTCCTTATGTCAGAATACCCCTCAATCAAGCCATGGAGAAGGCATGTGGCCAAACTGATGCAGGGTCTGTGCAAGGATGGATTCCCCATCCAAGAAAAGTTTTTCCTCACTATTTTGTGAGAGGACAGCCTGTTATTTGAACAAAACGTGAAACAAAAAATGAAAAAGATATTATGCTTTGGGTTTTTATTTTTACTGTAAATTATTCTTTCTCGCAAATGTTTGTGTTGTGTTTACAGTATGTACTATATTGTATGTACAGTAAATGTAACCTTTGGAAATACACGAGGAATATAATTGTGCAGTACTGGTGTGTTTTATTTGATCAAAATATGTACAATGTTTTAGTTTGAGCACAGCAGCGTCTAACTGTTTAAAACATAATCTGATAACATAATCCATGCGTTCGCCATGCGGTGACACAACGTGGTTTTTACAAATGATTGTGTAGTTCTGAATGAAGTGTTTAATTTGGCTAAATATCTGAGGTGTTCTGCTACTTGTGTGTAATGGTTGTGTGAATTGTGTGTAGTGTTTCAACAAAAGTAGCCCCTTTTTTAAAAATGGTGGTTAAGCAATCGACAAAAACCAGCCCAAAAGGGTCATTAAGCCTGTTATGACCACTGGTGAGAAAGAAAGTGAGGCCTAAGTAAACACATGAGCCAACCAAGCGCCGTCTCCTGTATCCATAAGACGCATAGCGGATGTGTGGAATCTATCTTACATATGCTAGCAGACAAGGTTACTCAGGGATTAGCCTTTCTCGGCCACTGTTTAGGGAAGTTACACAGTGCAGCAGGTTTCAGTTAAGACCAGAGATGCGTGTGATTCATGGGGGAGAAAAGAAAAAGAAAATAAGATGGATGAGAGAGAGAGAGAGAGAGAGAGATGTAGAGAGTTAGAGAGAGAGAGAGAGACAGATGGAGAGAGTTAGAGGGAGAGAGAGAGATGGATGGAGAGAGTTAGAAAGAGGGAGAGAGAGAGAGCGAGGGAGAGAGAGCCTCTATGGGAGGGAGGTGTAGAGTGTGAGAGGGTGGAGAAGGCCAATGGTCTCTGCGTCTCCTCTGTGCCCTGCTAAGCGCCGCTCCTTGTTTGTTCATCCCCCTCCCGTCCCCTCCCCTCCCCTCCCCCATTCCACACTCGCCCCCTCATTCCCCCCTCTGTAAAAACAGTCTATTGTCACCGTGACCGCTTTAACCCCCCCCCCCCCCTACCCCCTACCCATCCTTCCAGCCCTGTCTGTGTAGCCGCCAGGTACAAGAGGGACATTTAGACGTTTGTTAACTTACGTAATTACGGTATTGTACGTGTGTCTTATCTTGCATGGAGGAAGATAAGGTACACAATGCTGTGTGCATGCAGTCGTAAGTGATACAGCAGTTGATGGGTGTGGACTGACCTCTACATGCTGCACAGATACAATGTATTTAACAGATGGTGGGACATTCTCTTCCACTGATTTAGTGGTTAGCTACCAAAGCAGTGTCGGCTCATATCGGCATGTTAGAATAGGCTACATACTGCTAAAACCTTAGCTTCATTGACGGCTTTTTTATTACTACATTCACAACATATCTAATCAACATGTGACATATTTGGACTAGTTCTATTGAAAATATTATAAAACCTGTTTTACTGCAGTACAATCAATAGAGAGTGTGTGTGTGTGTTGGGGTGGGGCGGTGTCTATCTGTGTAGCCATTTAACCCTAGAAGAAATGCTTTGACGTTTAGTCAAAACTGTCACGCTCAGATGAAACAAGAAATAGCGCCGACATCATCTGTTGATTGACAGGACTCTGCCACCCGGAAAATGCACCTTGTTCTCCTTTGACTCGGATCAGCACCAGCGCTGTGATAGTAAAATCACCTGAAATGAAACGATATTGAGAGAGAAATCTTCCAATATTCAATTCAACTCAATCTAGTTCAGTTCAATTAAATTCAATACAGTTAAATTCAATTCAACTGTATTGCAGACACATAGGCCCATATCAATCTAATATGTATTCTAGATTCAAGACATATGGGTAATACAAACATAAGTCTGATCAGATGTGGTTTTTGTGTTTTATTATGTTTTCTTGCAGCAGCAGAAGTATCTATATTGCTTCTGTTGTGATCATAGGTTGTGATATGTAGCAGACAGAGGTCCTTTGACCATTGCGGGGGAACAAAAGTGAAGCGCACAGCTGTTTTCACGGTTCAGCTGATTCACGGCACAGATTGTGGTGGCAGTCGGGATGATCCGCTCTCAGTTTCCGGGTATGGACTAGTATCTGCATCTCTGGCCTGCTGGGTGTTTGTGAAAAATTAACCAGAGCTTGAGAAGGATCTGGAGAGGAGAGAAGAGGAGGCTAGTGCCGTTTATTTAGGGGAGGAAGGGCTTGTGCTTGTTTTGGACAATCACAGATTGCAGCTGTGAGGCATCTGGTCTGAATGAGCATGCCAGGATGAATACAAATCTCAAAAGCCATGGAAGAAAGGCACTTCCCGTGCTTCCCCCCCACTTCTTTTCCTCAAGTGACAAACAGGTGCTCTTTTGAAAGTGGATTACGAGGGAATAAGCACGTGTTGGCGGCTTCGTTCCAGTTCTCGGATAGAAGTAGTTGCACTGAATGGTGAAGTTGTTTCAACGTTATCAAGTGATCAAGGACAGAGGTGCTTTTTTTCCAGACCTCTACTTTACATTTGACCTGTGCTGTTGTGGTCATCACAGAATTGTGTTTGCTTTCCAGCAAATGAAACCTTTACTGACACATTTTGATGTCTTGCTGCTGGATTTACACGCTGTGAATTCAAGACAAATCATATTTTTTCCCAATCTTCATATTCTCTCTATGTTAAATTACATATGAAGCCCATGTCGCTGTGACCTTTGTGATAGGCTTGTGGCTATGGTGGTATGTTAAGATGCAGTCATGGTTTCGGCACTTGATTTGGCATGGAACTATGGCCTCGTGACACATTGTTTTTCAACAGCAAAGGCCTGGGTCACTTTTTGTTTCTCTGCCAAATTCCAGTGGTGTAAAAGCATCTTATTATGTCTTTCAAAACTGATGTACCGGCTGGTTCCAGTCCAAGCTGACTCACTCACTAATATCATCCATCGTCATCTTTCCGCGTTCTAGCTAACATATTGGACAACATGTTGCTAAGGGCCTCCAAGAACGCAGAGGTGGACAGTGGGAAAGAAGCTGGTGGCAGCACAGCACCTGTACTCTCCACTCAAAGGTTCATATGGTGCCACTGCTATCACCACTGTCCCGAAGATACAACCAACAACACATGCAGGTATGTGACGCGATCACACCGATGCCAGACAAGTCAGAGCTATTTATGTTTAGCCCTTGACCACATTGCAGTCTCCAATGGCTTTACAGGCTCAAATGTTACACGGACAACAAGCACCACTTCCTTAACCTGCCTTTGTAACAACACAGGGATAATGCTGAATACCGTGGCCATCTACCGTTGTCTTAAAGCAGTGGTTCCTCAGATTTCTGTTCAATATACAGTACATTAGAAAATGTCAAAGCGTATTTGTTAAACATTTGAAAGGCTGGGCCAAAATATGAAATGATGCTGATGGCATCTTCTGTTCACAGGACAGACGGCTACTGTTTCACCATGGCGGAAGAGGACGAAGGCGGGGTATCTGTGCTAACTGCTGGCTGTCTCAGTCTGATGGGCTCAGAGTTTCAATGCAGAGTAAGTTGACTTTGGTAACAATACAATAAGCCCCCCCTCCCCCCATCCACACACACACACACACACACACACACACACACACACACACACACACCATAGTCCTGTGTCTTCTTTTTGAAATGTTTAAAATATATGATTATGTTGTTGTAATTTGTGATTCACGTCACATTACACTCATACTCTTCTTAAATGACTAGTCAGTAGTAGGTAGATGTGGAAATAGACAGTAAGCACAAAGCGAATACTATCTGATATGTTTAAGGACACATGGCACTCTCAACAGAGGAGATCCTTAGAGTGTTGTACGGACCAGGATTACTGCAACAAAAACCTGTTTCCCACCCTGCCCCCAGTGAAAACACCTAGTAAGTACATATTTTACTGTATTAGTATTATTCTCTGTAATATATATGGACTGTATTTCTATAGTGCTTTTATAACCTTCCGGTCATTCATTCACACTTTGCATGATTGCCCAGCATTCATTCATTCACACACACATTCACACATCGATGATGGTGTCAGCCATGCAAGGCCCCACCTGACCACCGGGAGCAGTATAGGGTTAGGTGTCTTGTCTCAGGGACACCTCGTCACCTGTTGCCCCGCTCTACCCACTGTGCCATATCTATCTATCTATCTATCAATATGTATATATGGAATACAGCTATATTTATAATATATATATATATATATATATATATATCTGTATAATTGTCTACTCGTATGTCTGTTTGTCTGCCTGCTGGACCGTCCATCTGTCCACTCACTGTGTAGTCCATCTCTAAAGTAACAGACAGGAGCCTTTACTGTAAGACCAAGTTAGTTTATCATCTGGCAGTGTTCAAATGAGGCAGATGATGGTGACACAGATTGGGCTGACAGTTGTCAGGGAGTGTGTTGCTCTCCGAAGGATTGGGAGATCAAGATATCACATCACAACACTGTCAGTTGGTCTAAGACACAGAGCGCTGAGGAGACATTTAGACGTTATGCGCAGGAACTTGACAAAACTGCTGTCTCTCACAGCATCACTTGAGTTCCACACTGCACTGTACAGTGTAGTGTGCGTGCGTGTGTGTAGTATGTCCGCGTGTGTGTGCGTGTGTGTGTAGTGTGCGTGTGTGTGTGCGTGTGTGTGTGCATATGTGTGTGCTTGTGCGTGTGTGTGTGCGTGTGTGTGCGTGTGCGTGTGTGTTGAACAGACGGTAATATTAGATTCCCAGGGATATCAGAACTCTCAGCAGACACTGGGGACAGAGTCGTCAATCTGAAACCCAATCATGCCCTATCAGGAAGAGAAATCATCGACTAGGCCGAGGGCTTCCTCTCACTTCTGACCAGGGTCTGCAGGGAGCGGTCCACATGCGTGCCAAGGCACAATGAAAAATGTATGAGTGAAATATGATTTGTGCTAGCTTGACTTTACAACGTTTCTTTCAAACTCTTCATAAGGTCGCCTGGTCCGTCGATATTTCTCTTCCCCTTTCCATCTGATGTTATGTATACTGGGGGGGTTACATGTTTTGAGTGTGTAGATTATTAAGAGATCTAGGGTATTACACACACACACACATGCACGCACACACACACACACACACACTCTCTTTACGTTTGAAGCATAACTGCACCCTAAAATGTGTTTTTTTGAGTTGTAAACTAAGTAATAGGATTGATTTGTGATGAGACACGTCAATGCTGGAGTTAATGTTGATCAAAATCGCCTTTTTATGTTCTGTTTATGTAAAGTCATATCCGTTAAAAATCACCCCAGGACCTGGCTGGTTTTCAGCGCTACACTCATACGACGCTCAAACGTCATCACATTCAAATGTTAACGTTAACGTTAATGGGGTTCCCCCTCTAAGCCCCTCCCCTCCCCTCACTCAGCTCCTTGAGGCATTTTTCATACTTGTAGTGGGTGGAGTCAGAGCTGGGGTGCAATTACACTTTCAGACTTTACCGTAGGTTGAAAGAAGGAGAAGAGAACTGTCTCTCTCTCCTCTCCGTCTTCTGTGACTGCCCTGTAGTATTCTATTGCTTGTGTCTCACACATGTGCTTCTCTCCTGTGTCACCCTTTGCTCCTGCAGGTCTTGTAGATGGAAGCATCCACCACCAAGCGCTTTTGATTTCTGTAATTGTCTGCAGCATTGTAGTGGTGCTCATTATTGTGTTCTGTTACTTCAGGTAATTAACAAGCACGCGCACACATATACACACACACACACACACACACATACACACAAACACACGCTTCTCCTGCTTCTCCTTATTGTATACTAATAATTACAGGTGTAGGAGACAGGAGTCACGTCCGCGCTACAGTATTGGTCTGGAGCAGGACGAGACCTTCATTCCCCCGGGAGAGTCTTTGAAAGACCTCATAGAGCAGTCTAGGAGTTCTGGGTCAGGCTCAGGGCTCCCTCTACTGGTGAGACAACCTTACGACAGCTCAGTCTGGCCAGTCTCTTTGGTGTAACTAACCAGCTGCAAATCACATTACACTACAAATCCTGTAATATTGTTGTAATATGTTTAATACATATCATACAAACTGTAATAAGCAGGCCGTAATGCAATACATATTCATAGAGAATGTACAGTATATGCGAGCACCCATTAGTAAACAGTGACCTGCTCCTTCCATAGCAACATGCTGCATGTGTGTTCCATGGTGTCCCTGTTGCTCCTCAGGTCCAGAGGACCATAGCCAAGCAGATCCAGATGGTGAAGCAGATCGGGAAGGGGAGGTACGGCGAGGTATGGATGGGTCGCTGGAGGGGGGAGAAGGTGGCCGTCAAAGTGTTCTTCACCACCGAGGAGGCCAGCTGGTTCAGAGAGACAGAGATCTACCAGACGGTCCTCATGAGGCACGAGAACATACTCGGTAGGGCTCGTTCTCTCTAGGTGTCTTTCTTGTTCCCTCTCTCTCTCTCTCTCTCTCTCTCTCTCTCTCTCTCTCTCTCTCCCTTTCTCTCTCTCTCTCTCCTCTCACTGCTGCAGACTGGACACTACCAGATCATTACCTACGGACTGACGGTTG
>JAODTR010015817.1:30193-47718 GCA_025399935.1 Amblyopsis rosae
TCCCTTTCTCTCTCTCTCTCTCCTCTCACTGCTGCAGACTGGACACTACCAGATCATTACCTACGGACTGACGGTTGCCTGACAACCCCTGAATCCGTCACATCCTTGCTAGCTTACAGTACGTCCACAGACACAAGACCTCCCTCTTAATGCCCCTTCCGTGCACCAACAGGCTTCATAGCAGCGGACATCAAGGGGACCGGCTCGTGGACCCAGCTCTACCTGATCACAGACTATCACGAGAACGGCTCCCTGTACGACTACCTGAAGTCCACCACGCTGGACAACAAGGCCATGTTGAGGCTGGCCTACTCATCCGTGTCGGGCCTCTGCCACCTCCACACGGAGATATTCGGCACACAGGGCAAGCCCGCCATTGCCCACCGGGACCTGAAGAGCAAAAACATCCTGGTGAAGCGCAACGGGACGTGCTGTATAGCCGATCTGGGTCTGGCGGTCAAGTTCATCAGGTACGAGTGCTCATGAAGCCCCAGAACCGACTTTTAAAAGGGGTCAGCGATTGTAGGCTAATACACTCATCTCCTCATGGTCCGCTAGCTAGCTACCCATTGTGTGTGTGCGTGCTCGTGCTGAAAAGATGATCTGGTGTTTCTACACAACCCACGGCTCTGGAAATGGGGAAACACAAACAAATTGTCGCAGACCGCACCACAAGGCTCTGTCCCAGCCTTGGCAACGTGTGTCCAATTTGGGTGGCGGAGCTTCTGAGGCTAGCACCCCGTGGCACTGAAGCTCCCTTCAATGCCACGGGGTGCTAGCCTCCAAGGTGTTTTTGTTTTTATCTAGTGAGTTATATCGACAGTCTTTCTTCAGTATTGCTGACCCCACCTTTAATGCGGCATAGTTCCCATTGCTGTTCAGCCTATCAAAATGCTGGGAGAGAAAACAAGACAGAAAATATGCTTTCCCTTGCATTTGGGTTAAATTAGGGAGCATTGTGTATCACCGTGGGGATTTAAAAAGAGGCTAAGTCTACGAGCGGATGTAGCCCACACGTACAGAGCCTAGCAACAACGCACTGGGGATACGATAGTCCCGTGACAGCCTGAATTGCAGTCCCTGTGAATCGCCAAATTGAACTCGTGTGACGATTCCTCCGCTTGTGTCCTAAAATCCTACAGTCCAAAATAAATATAGTTCCCGTTTCATCATTCTGTGCCGTTGCGGGGCTGGGGTCGTCTTCAGTGTGTTTTCTTCTGCGCAGTGACACCAACGAGGTGGACATCCCTCCGAACACCAGGGTGGGCACCAAGCGATACATGCCCCCCGAGGTCCTGGATGAGACGCTGCACCGAAGTCATTTCCAGTCCTACATCATGGCCGACATGTACAGCTTTGGGCTGATCCTCTGGGAGATAGCAAGGCGCTGCGTGTCTGGAGGTGCACTTATTTAACAGAACAGTTCTTAGCAACCCTATCAACTGTCAATTCCACCACACATGGGGGGCAGGATAGGTGTTGGACTCCCAGCCAAGGTTGTGGGTTTGAACCCCGGTGTTGCCGTACCTGTAAGCATCCTTGAGCGATATGCCTAAACCCCTACCCACTAACTGTTCCTGGTGGTTGTAAAGCGCTTTGGATAAAAGCGGCAAATAAATGCAGTCCATTTACAATTCCACATGTATTTAGGTTTACATTTCTGACTGCATTTCATGTATTTGTTTCTTTATTCATTTGAGGGGGAGGATTCTGAGCAGTGTGTGCTATTTGTTGTCCGCAGGTATTCTTGAGGAGTATCAGCTGCCATACCACGAGCTGGTGCCTACAGACCCCTCCTATGAAGACATGAGAGAGGTGGTCTGCATAAAGAGACTACGGCCATCCTTCCCTAACAGATGGACCAGCGATGAGGTAATACGTGTGTACATGTATATACTGTACAGTATACAGTAGACGCACGCGCGCACACGCACACATACACACGCTGAGATTTTTCCTTGCCAGGCACCTGGAGGGGTGGATTCCTCTCTCTGTGGTATCTTCCTTTTTTTCTTTTTTACCCATATGGTTCTTACAGACGATTGACCTTTTCTGGGAGTGAAGGGGTTGTTGTTTGTTTACATGTAAAATGTGTGGCTGTAAAGTCCTCTGAGACTGTAATGTGAATAAGGAATATATACACAAGATGTACTTGACTTGAGACACACACACACACACACACACACACACACACACACACACACACACACACACACACACACACAATCTACTGTATATACACACTTGTACCTTGTACGTAACACCTGCCCTCCTATCACAGAAGCACAGCCCACTCTGACCTGCTGTGTCTCGCTGTGTCTTCTCAGTGTTTGCGGCTGATGGGGAAGTTGATGACAGAATGCTGGGCTCATAATCCCGCCTCCCGACTGACAGCGTTGCGGGTGAAAAAGACACTGGCCAAGATGTCCGAGTCACAGGATATTAAACTGTGATGGGGGGGGTGAAAGAGGGGGCACTGCCAGGCAAAATGCCCCCAAATATTTCCTCAGTTCTGGGACATACGCAGGTCTTCGCGCTGGTGGAAACCTGAACAAGAAGACGAATAATGGTCCACAGACTTGAAGCCCTGGAGTCTGTGGTCTTGGTTTCTGTTGAATAAGCGATTCTGGACAAATAAATGCCTAACCTGGTTAAATTATTAAAATATCCAAGGCTTATGAAAATACTGTCCATCTGTGGACATGAGGGAATTTCATTTCATACTAGTGTGAGAAGTCTAAAACCAGAAATGTTATTCAGTTCATGAACTCTAAGCTTTGGGGAAAGAAGAGGTTCAGTTTGACCGTTCATCATCGCGGTGACATGCTGACCTTAACCCTGAAGTGGAATATACTGTATCTATGCTTTCTGTGAAAGCTGCCCTTCTCGCTGATGAAGGTTCTAGAAGCAAGGGATGTGTTTTAAGGCTCAATATTTAACTGTAGCGTTACACCACCTTTCACCACCACCCGTCACTGAACTACTGGGTTTTGCATTTTATTTTTTTTTGTTAATTGTTCCCCCCCCCCCCCCCCCCCCACTGCTCCCAAATTGCTTTTAATACACTGACAGTATGTGACAGCTCCATGTATGTTGAGGTTGTTGAGACTGGTTTTTGCTGGTAATGATTGTTGACACTGAAGACAAATATGTAAAAATATTGTATTTTTTATTTCACTGAAAAAAGAAAAAAAAGAAAAGAAAAAATATAGACTCCAGAAAATGTCAAGAATTTATGTGGATTATAATATTTGTATGGCCAAATAAACTGTATTTGGGCATTTAGGAACTCAATGTTTCTTCCTAAAATGTGTCCTGGAGACGAGGTAAATCTGTTACCATGACAATGACACCAACTTTGGCCACAATAGGAGAGTTTACAGGGGAAGATAACTAGTCTACTGTATCACACTTTCAACAACTGCAGTGCTGACGTCTTGCTTGACCGTTTTTAAAAAAAATGTATGGTGACTCGCCAAGATTCAGTTAAACATGCTTTAGTCACAAATTAGATTGTTTGAAGGACATTTTAAGGGCTCCAAAAATTTATATAAAGAGCATGCAATACCAATGAAAAACATGATTCATAGTTAATCTTTGATTCATTAATCAAGTGACTGTTATAGTATTTATTCAGTATATTTCAGTCACTAATCGACTAATGCAAATAAAATACTTATTTTGAATACAGTGGTCCTGATCACACTTTCACAAACACAATGAATAGAAAGTGTCAGAAAGTGTCAAATGTGACCATCATGACCATTTAAATTGCCACAATTTCTTCAACTTCTCAAAACAGAGCTGGGCTGATAGGCAATAGGTTGATAATATTATATGTATGATCAAATATAAATTGTGGCGCTAAGTGCATAACCTAATAATAATATAACACTTACCGGTATTCAAGATTATTGTGTTTATGTCTTTGCTTAAATAAAGATGCAGTGTTTTGCTTGAGCCTCCTCCTATAGTATGATGGAGTCAAACTGCTGGTGAAATACCCTGAGGAACTGAGGAAGGACAGTGTTTTTGTCAGCATAAACTGTATGTCACATGCACTGTATATTCATAATAGTCCATTTCAGTGGAGGTTAATACATTCAGTTCATTTGGGAAACTAGCATTGGAAAAAATACAGTGCAGCTTTTCACCTAGCAGTCTAGAACACTGAGGCAAGTGAGAGGTCAGGAAGCTTGTTGCAACCAACAGTCTTCTACCTACAGTAAATGATGTTTAGTCAGTGCTAAATCACGAGTTCTATGTTAAACACCTGGGCATCATTAACATTACTTTATAAAATTAATAACCCTTATATGGCCATGCTTCCATGGAGTGGGTAAAATAATATGTACTACTTTAAAGTCTTTTACAGAATTATTAAAATATACAGCATATTATAAAATGATACATTTTTATCAGTTCTAATTTATAAATCCTAGTAAGCGATTCAAATATGAATCAATCACTCCATAATGAACTAATGATTATAAAGATGATTAAAATGCTGAATGTAACAACAGAGGAACACAATGTATAGCGTTGCTTATAAATATAATTTATTAATTGTCTTAAAAATTCTTTCTTACACTTTATACAGCAAACAATTAGAAGAGAACAAGGCGAGCGTTCTGCAAGATTGGGCAAGATTCATGAAGCGTGCCAGAATTAGTTCAAATGGACCAACACCTGAAACAAACCAAATACCCTTGATAGTAACATAGGAAATGTACTTACAAGCACAGCTCTAGGTACAGACTGCTATCACGGTAACCAATGCCATGTTTGCATAGTAGACACTGCTTTTACAAAACAGAAAGAAATTAAAAACTGTGAAACATACAAACTAGTATCTAACTGTACTGCTTTTTTTTTCCATATTCTGAAATGTCCCAAATATAACCGACAGTACACAACTTTACATACTCTAGATATTAACAGCTTTTTCATTTTTTATTTTATTTTTATTTTGTTTATATACCGATAGCTCATCTCACTATCTCCTCTTTCACAACACCCCTGTAAAGTCTGCTTGAAACGTTCCCCATTCTACAGTATACCCTGCTGGTAAAACTGGGACCATGGTAATGAAGATACAATACAGTACTGTAAGTATCTTGGCTACGTCAATGCACAGGTAGGTAACGTAGTTAAAGGTACACTCCCCAATCTGTGTCTGGAAATACTTTCGGTTGAAGCCAGTGTTACAAAAACGTTTTTGGTTTGTTCGCATTCCTCTCCACTCTACCCCCCTTGGCTCATATCTTCTCTACCCCTCCTGCCACAGTCGAAGACTGAGAGATGGTGAGGACATCTGGAATTCTGGGGGGGGGGTGCCATTACACAATGAAGGAAGATGTGAACTGTGTGGCACACTGTTCATTTGTATTGGCTTGCTATCCAAATGTGTGAAAGAGTTAAAAATGTGTTGAATAATGTCTCTTACAGTATGCAATCATATACTGATAGACCCTTGAAGTTCGCTGAATTCAATCTTGAAATCTGATGACTTGATGGCTTGAGGCTTTCATCTTGACAAAATCTAAATGATTCATTTTGACTTCTCTCATATAACATCCTTGGATATATCAATTACAACTATATTTTGCATATGTACTGTACATAGAAAATATCCACTCTTTCATTTGCCCATAGACCTGTATAATTTGGTTAATAAAAATAAGGCTGTCCAACATTAAATTGTACATACTTGAGGCTTCCTACTTCCAGCCACACTGGCCCATGGCCCCACTGGCTGATTTAAGATGATTTTACCCTTATGACTTGATTAACAAACACATAAACTACCGTAGTTAGTTAAAACAAAAACATTTAAGATTTGTTTTATGAGCAGGCAAAAAAGAATGGGATCTGTACCAGTTTTACACCAAGTCTGTGATTTCTACTGGCCAATCTCAGTTCTGTCTCCACACACCAGACATCAGTTCAGGTTCATATGGCCTCTCTCCATATACTTCAGAACGGAAAGATTCTGCTTAGAAAAATGTCCACATACGTTATGGCCTAGTCATTGGCCGAAATAAAATGAAATAAAGTAAAGTAAACATATAAACGTATAACTTGCAGGGTGTTTGCCATTTCCTCTTGAATGCTTACATTACATTTGTAATACTGTAGAAACCCCAACATACTGTATTTCAAGATGCAATTCTGTTTGCTCTGACAGTAAGGCTTTCTTCATACTCAAAAGAGGCTTTCATCCAGTAGAGTTCTTAAGCTTCTGTTGACCCCAGTCATTGCATACATAATTCTGTAAATTATACAAATGCATTCTTCGCAAGAGTTAATTAAAAAATTATTTTTTCAACACAAATTATGTTACACTTAGTCCCCAGATGTTTAACTTGAACATGAAATGCAACAAATACACCAAGTGTTAAGTGTTATAACATTGTCAAACAAATATCAAGGGTCGATTTACGTAGTAAATAGGCAACTTACTGATATGTTACATATTATTTTCATACAGTCCACACCTATATGAAAATTAAAGATGTAAAATTAAAATTAATGCACTGTATATAAACAAACAAACAAATAAGATGATGCTATGTCATTAAGATAAACATGTATTTACACAATTAAGACAAACGTTAACAGGCCACATGATGGCGCTAGTGACAAGCAATTAAAGTCAAGGTTGTGACCCGCAAATGAAACTCATGAAGGCAGCATTTGAAAAAGTTTGAAAAAGACACCAATAATATGAATAAAAATAAATATATATGCATACTGTATATATATTTTAGAAAACTAAAATATTCCAAAAAATATTAATGATAATATCAGTATATTGAGTATATTTTGTTTCAATGAGGGACATCAGTTGTGTTTAGGGTCATTCTCACATTACATGAATCTATTCAAAACACTTCCCAGCCTTGTCCCCTATTTGTCCCTGTCAACAAACAATCTCAGGCTTTAACTCATCCTCAGGTACGGGTGGGGGGCAGGTGTCTAATTGCAGCTCTTCCAACCCACATTAGCACTGCATCACCAAACAAGTGGACTTCCTGCAAGGTCTTTGCAATAAATACAATACCCTTGTTTTTTTCTTAATTTTACATTCTCACTTTACAGTGACATTGTTGTAAGCGCTCAAAAAAGGAAATAATTAAAATTTGGTTGTTGAACATGACATTTGTTTAAAAATCTAAATATTAATACAAGGGAAAAAAAATACTGTAGGTGTTAAACATTCCGGGAAAAAAAATCTGCATCAGCACTTTCCCCCTTAATTTACCGGTAGTTAAAAATGCAAATTATATAAAAGCAGAGCAAAAGTGCCTATATTACAAGACTGTCACAAGATATTGTCCAACTAATTTAATCTCTGATTCATCTTCTATATCCAATAAAGCCAGAGTCCCTCAGCAGTGATTATCAAAGACCTGAACATTGGGTTCACGACTCCCCGGTCATAACTTCAGCTACAGTAGAAGCCTAATCTTAGACATAACATAAAATATAATAATAATTTATTTTAAAGATAGAACATAGAATCATTTACTTTCCCCTATATTCTAGTTAACTTCCATACAGCTTAGCCAAAAAGTGAGATCTTTCCACCTGAGCGTGTTTCAGGTCAGGGCCTTGATTGACATGTCACTTTGTAGAAAGTTTTGTTATCAGGAAATGATCCACACATATGGACAGCAGAATACACATAGAGCGTTCCCTGGGAAACTATATGCAGACAACATTCTGTACTGATAAACACATACAGCCAAGGCTCACCGGAAAAGGAGAGGATCATCTTTATATCGCCTCTTCTGCCTCTCTAAAACCCCCACCTGAACTCTGTTTTCACATACTGTAGGTCACCTGCTGTGGCATCAATCACTTAAATCTCCCTTATTCTGTTTTCCACCAAGAGACCAAAATTCCTTCTCGCTCTCCTTTATTTCTCGATCTCTTTGCTAATCTCTCTTGTTCCGACTCTGTTCATTTCGTTCAATTCTCTTCTATTCTTTTGTTTGAGAAGAAAAAAATAAATCACAGCAAACGATCAACTGGTGTTACGACTGAGAAAGTCTCTTTTTTTTTCTTTTTCTTTAGGCGTGTACATGTTTTGTTTGTTCCTGGCTGTGTGTTATGTGTGGCAGGTAGGGTTATGTGTCCAGTATGTCTCTCTCACTCACACACACATTCACAAATGCAATGTGCACACACACACGCATGCACGCACATGCGCACACGGCCACTAATGTCAGGTGTGCCATGTCAGCATAAAGTGTGTTGCTATGGTATTTCATCACTTATCCCCATGGCGACTACATGTATTCCCTTGCATGTCAAACTCATTTGACTTTTGCTGCCACGCACGTTCGCTTGTCACTGTCTCTCATTCAGCATCCTGTCGTTGTCCTGGCGACTGTGCCAAGCAACATGCTGTCAGTGCTCTGTTTTCATCGACGGGAAGTTGCCGTCATGGCGACCCATGTCCTCCAGAACCGCTGCCAGCTCATTGAGGTCTCCATCAGGAAAGTGCTGAGCCTCCCAAAGATCCAGGATTACACCTGTCGGACTGGACTTAGTGGCAAAGTAGTTGAGGTACCTGGGGAATGAATGATGGCAGAAAAGGGAGGCAGAGATGAGAAGATTGACAGATTTAGTGCCTTTTAATGATTAAACATCTCCAACGTACAGTTTACACATCAATTGAGCTTATAGGGCACCATATGGATCTACAGCTGAGTTATCTTCCAATTAACTACGTATATCAATCTTACTAACTTAGTATACCTTTAACATATACACAAATGCTATTTAATCACATGCTCTTCAGATTGGCTCAGTTGTGCCAGACATAATATATAGGATGAGGTCTCCCTCTAGTGGTGGCCACATGCAATTTATCCTTTAAATTGCATGTGGCAGTTTTTTCTCATATCATGCGAATCAAATGGAATGGAAAGTGTCCAATCCGGGAACACACAGATGGCAGCAAACACCTTATTTCGTTTCTTCCATTTCAAGTGAAAGTATCAACTATTTAACATAATAAGAATGCTATGTGGGACATGCTTTGAAGGAGTCTCATTTATTTCCTAAAAATGTAATGTTGAATAAGCTTCACTCATCAGTTTAATGGACTTGACTCTCACAACACGATACTAAGGAGTACATATATTCCAAAATACAGCAACATATGTCCATTTCTTTCTGCATTAAAGTCAACTAAATATTTTTAAGTTGATAATAGAATCCATGAGACAAATTACATGTGAGCAGTTGGAGAGAAAAGAGAAACAATGCATCATCTGCTGGAACCTCCATCCACTGCTGCTTGTTGTTTTACCACGTAGATGTCATGCTTCCAGTTCAAGTAATTCCAATGTCTGCTCTATTTAATTAAATGACGGAGAGTTCTTCTTCAGAAATACTATTTCCTCAAGTGAGTTTTAATGCCTTTTCCATTATAAAGACCTTCATATGCGTGACTGACTTACTTAGCTTGACTGCCAAATTAACACACTTAACCACTGACCCTATCGTGCCCGTGCATGTGTGCATGCCCGTGTGTGCGTGCATGCGCGCGTGTGTGGGCACGTGTGTGTGCAGGTGAATTTGAGTTTGTGTTGGAGAATCTCAAACTCTGGGCTAAGAGAGCTCTCCTGAGTCCTGTAGAAAAGGTCAGGTCTCTGCGCAAAGCTTCACCTGCCACTGTTGATTCCTATTTGGTCTAAAGCTCTAAACACTGCTTGAGAGGCCTCTTGACCTTGATAAGGAAAACGCCCGGTGGAATCAATGCTTTCACAGTAAATCAATGATTAATGTGTGTTTCAGTGTGTTCTGTGTAGTACGTGTTGCGAGTCATCAAATGAAATACATCCAGCTATTTTGTACATTCTATAAAGCACAACAAAGTGATTTTATCTGTGAAACACGATGAAATACGTTTATAAAATGAATTAAAAAGTATAGTCAGCTGCTGCCAGCTAATTGTAAGCTAATAAATGTTTTGCTAGCTTACCTCTGTGCATGCTCCATAAATAGGAACATAAACATAGTGGCGGACCACTCACCGCTCACAACAACAGAGCCGCTTTGCTTCACAATGCGTTTCAATGTGTGGGGCCACGGGATATTGTTTGGATTTTAGCTCGAAGTTAGCAATAGTGAATAACTCACCCTGCCATTAACACTAATCATCAGCAGTATACTCACATATAGAAGCTCAACAGACAACATTATTATAAGCTGAATCAGCGATCTGTTGAGTAACTCAGAGAGATGAAGGGTTGAGTGCGTCCCCCTCACCTGTCCAGGTTCAGTTTGTGGGCGAGCATCCTCCAGTCGTTGCCTCGGGTCTGCGGTGCGTCCAGACTGCCACATAGCTTCTGTCTGATGGACAGGGGGATACGGAAGGCGTTGGGCCCCACTAAAGTCGTGATGCTGCTGGCCGGGTCCATCAGCGATGTGTCTATGCACTGCACGTCCTGCACAGGGATGAAGAACACAGCAGTCATCTACTGTTAGAAGACGCGTATAAACAAAGTGACTGTATAATTACAAGTATTAGCAGGTACTTCTTTTTGGAAGCTGTCGGCCTATTTTTTACATTATAACTCTATGGAGCGGACCGTGTTTTTAAAAGTGACATGGGGGTTTAATTTAAACGCTGATGCAGGCGCTTTTTTTCAGCAGCTCTGCGTTTCTTTTTCAGTTGAAAAAAGTTCAACTTCTCAGAAGAAAAAACGCCCTACGTCATCCCCTTTTTTGACAGTTGACCAATCACAAGCGGCTTAGTGAGACCTGGTCTTTCACATTACAACTGTAACTGCTTTTTTTTCGACAAGAAAAATGCTCAGGCCAGCACTTTTAATATATAAAAAAAAAAGAACATGGCCTTAGGTAGCCTAATAATTACTAGGCTGTCCTACTGTATCCTGCCACCTAAGAACAAAACACACACAAATACAATATTTAATATATGCTTATAAAAATTTATTGTTAATATTACTATTTATACTTTAAGCATTATATTTAAGAATTCTGCTTTCCAATTGGCAGTTGGTCTTCTAATAATGCATCTTCTTTTATACTTCTTTTTTATATCAAATATTATAATTTAGGACAAATCCCTACATCAAAATACATTATCGCCCGCTCTACCCTGCCAGCCTTTTCCTCTGGCTATTTGTTAATCTTCTGTAAATGTATACATTTTCCTGCTCTTGCGCCAGCTCTCTTCAAACCATTATTCTATCAAGCCACCACTCCTGGGCTGGAAGCAAACTGCCGTCAAACGAATGTGACTTGGCAAAGAGAGCAGCTGATGTGAATGCATTGTATTTACAGCATCTACTTAGGCTGCATTTACAGGAGAAAGGGCTCGCTCGTGGAGATTGAATGATTGATGCAAGGGGACTCCTCTATTCATCTGGTGAAATCATAAATGCTTCAGACTTGTCCATTATTTACCCGCGCCGGACACCTCTGTCTAGCTGTTGACGTTTCAAGGCTTTTACCTCGCAGCATTTCGTTTGATGAAATTAGACTAATAAAAGATTCTCAAGATACTGAACACTAAGTATTTTTCATAGACTAATAATCTTGTGTAATGCCCGCTGTAATTTAGCAAGCGTAGGTGTCACATATTTATAATGGCTTATTATATTTTATTATATTACAGTACATTATAATGGACAAAGTGGTCCAACAGCAACATTTTCATTACCACACAATATATTTCATCTTTGCTGCACAGAACACTAGTCAAAACCATTTGTTTTGAGGTCCATATATTTTGTCTGTCAGTCTTTGGAAGAGAATCTAACAACTTGATTCGAGATTTATTAAAAAAAGTGTGCAATTTTGCTCCTTTGAAGGCGTTTGAAGTCCAAAACACGCCGAGCTGTCAGCTTGCCTGAGACCAGCAGTGCAACAAGTCGGGGGTGCCATGGTGGGGTGTGTGTTTAAGTGTTTTCCCAAGAGAGAATTCACAGTGAGCTGTCATGTACATGAATGTACAGCTTCACTGTGTGTGGATTGGCTTGTCTTGGCTGTTAAAACACACTTTCTTGCATCATACCGTAAACATAATGTTACACGCATATTTGTGACAGATTAAAAATAATGTCATTAATTCAGTTATAACAACTGTTAATCATAAATAATTTACTTTCTAACAATTACATTATAATATAAAACTAGTTATATTATTTATCTTTCGGGGCCGTGGTTGGAAAAATGCTGAGGACCACTGTCCTACATAACCTCAAATACAGAGAAGAGAAGAGTAAACGCTGTGAATAAATTGATTGAATACAAAATGAATGTAGTCAGCATGCATTCTGGCTACATGATGATAGGGCTTACTGTATATAATATCATCAGATAATGGATGCTTGTGTTATGACAGCAAATAAGATGTCAGTAGTATATGATTATGATGCAGGTGTACAGTATGTAAACACCGGATGCGGTGAAATTAGAACTTTCGGTTAATCTGTTTAAATTATTCTGGTGTGCAATGCTGTGACCTAGAGTATGGCATGGTGGGAGATTTCAAAGAAGTCCTTTCTGGCCAATCAGGTCACACACACACACACACACACACACAAACACAGTGAGTTTATGGTGAGGTAGCCTGGCTATCAAAGCCCAGTTATTCCCGATACGTTATGCGACCTTCTAGCCTCAGTATGAATGATTGAACAGAGTCACGGAACCACAGTAGAAACCTTGACAGCTACACTGAAACTTAGTGACTTTAAGACCTTTAGTCATAGAATATGGAAGTTAGAATACATATAGAAGAATACAGACAGTGTGTGTGTGTGTGTGTGTGTGTGTGTGTGTGTGCGCTCGCGGGAGTGTCTATCGATCTCTACAGGTGATTCTTCCACTGCCTCGGGGTCATTTTGTACACGCTCGCTTATCCTGAACTCTACCTGTGTAGGCTGGAGACTTTGGTAATGTGGGTAGCTAAGAGGCTACCCCCCCTTCCCAAAACAAGCCTTACCTCCTCCAGTGTGTTGCTGAGTTGAAAGATCTGGCCCTCCCCTTCCACCTGACGCACGCACAGCTTACAGCTGATCTCCGCGATGGCTGGGCTCAGTCTCTCCAGGCTGAAGGTGCAGTGGAGGGTTCTCTGGCTGCTGCTCCACACCTGGTAGAACGGGATCTCCTAGGGAAGTGCACAAAGTGTCAGTTGTGCCGCCCTATCTCCCAGTTCAGAACTCGTAACTATGTGTTGTCAATGCACTCATGTCTGTGGCCAGAGGCAACATTGTCTTTAATGAAACAGCCCGTTGAAGCATTGCCATTCACACACTGTTAACATACCACGCGCTAGATACGTGTCCATGCATGACTTGCATGAAAACCGCGTGTGCAACTCACCTGGTACTTAGCCAGGAGCTTGCTCTTCCATTGTGTGTGTGGCACGTCGTGGATGGACAGTCTCAAGTTGTGTGTGCTGTCTTTGAAATTCAGGGTCTTTGGCTCGTCCAGAAGCTTCCCTCCAATCTGGGTCTCCATCTGAAGAACCTCCTGTTTTACACCGCACAGATCACAGACATCCATGACGTGATCCTCATAATGACCAATTTACCCGTAGAGTTTATGCTTTGATAACTATTAGCGAAGACATAACACATTGCCAATAGAAACTCATTTGCATTAGGTACACTGTTATTGTACAGTGTGATGTAAATTGGATTATCCCACATGGAAATTGGCTGATACTTCTACTACTAGAACCTCAGTGTGTTATTTTATTGGCTGAGAGAAGTGAAAAATCCCTACATTTGTCTTCTGCCTTTCCCCATTTGTGTAACATTGTGCTGAGATGTTAATTCTTTAATGGCCATTTTGGCACCAATGTGGTTCTGAACTGTCAGGTGTTTTACTGCAACAACATCCATCTGTTCTTGTGCACTGTTCATTATACGCCTTTTCTGTCACACAACGGTGTTCTTCCACCAGCAAAGCCATTGGCTGGATGTCGTTTTCCAATCACAATCCATGTCTCAATTATCTAAAGCTTCGGCGATTGATCTTTTAACCTCCCCCGTCAGCTACACTGACTGAAGTAGATTTAGGCAAACAGTTGAAATTAAAAGGAAGCCTTGTTTTCTCTTTTTCATACACCTACTGACTTTACTACTCCCTTTGATTTCAAAGCTCTTCGCCTTTTTACTGCAGCATAAAAATGTGCTAGAACACTGAACGGGTAGTTATTCAGTTCTGCACCGGCAGCGTGCATCGAGGCACACTTAAACTGGATTTATGCTTCACGAATGCCATAACCGTAGACAGTATCAAAGTATAGCAAATTGAACTGATGAATGTCTAATGCCATCCGTTTGATTCACGTTTCAGCTGAGTCACACGCTACGCCACCGCTGCCACTCTTCCAATAACACATTGTGCAGGAAGCCCAAAGGGAATACTTGATTGACTCAATTTAAATTGACTTCTGTATATCAGCAGAGCTGGTGCCACTAGGGTACCATGAGAGGAACTCTGCCCTGCGGAAACACACACACACACACACACACACACACACGCATGCACGCACACTTGCTTTGCTCACTCAGACAGACTTCATTACGCACAATTTAATTTGTGCAACTGACACGCGCGCGCACACACATTAATTAATGATCAAAGTGTAAGTTATCAGCTTATTTTCAGATTCCTCCCACAAGCGTTTGCAAAATAATCAATTCCTCCGACACATCGTCCTACATTCCACCACTCATACAGTATGACTGTGTGGATGGCTCATCTTTGAAACATATCTCTGTCAATCACACAACGCAACAACCACTCCACCATTAAACAAAACAACCTCCGACCTCTCCAGTGCCTTAGTTGGGACCATCCAATGGAATGAAGCGTATACGTCACTGTCTGTGTATGCATCTGTGTGTTTGCGAGACGCTCGTCTCTGGAGGGCAGGAGTGTGTGTGTGTGTGTGTGTGTGTGTGTGTGTGTACGTGGGCACACAGCTCCCTCTGACACTTGATTTATCAAAGTGCGGCATACATTTCCAATGTTAATCTCCCATATCAGACGGTGGTCCCTCCAGAGCTTTCATTGTATTTATATTCTTACTGCAAGCTTCCACTGTTTTGACATTGCTTGGCCTCTCAATGTTTATTGCTGCTCAGCTCCAATCTAGAAGACCAGAGGTGAGGAAACTTCAAAAAGCATGACTCTTCTGAGGGTCTTTTGAAGCAATAATGCATTTTATTACAAATTCAGATTTAAGGCAGAAATGTGGCTAATAATGCAATCGATATATCTATCTAGTATATATCTATTTATCTAGCATCTATCTGTCTACCTGTCTGCCTGCCGGCATGCATATGTGTATGCTTGTAGGTTACAAGCTATGAAGCACTGCAGGTTTGAATGTATCCGTTATGGTGTCAGGCAGTGGCATATTAATCGTGTTGTAGTAGTAGTAGCAGCTTTTCAATTCACTCCTTATCAAACTTTTTGAGTTGTTTGTGTTTTCGACATACAGTACAGTATCTCCATTCCAGATGTCTGAATCCCATAACCCCACAACAAGCGGTATTTTCTCAAACGTTCAATACCACTGCCATATCAAGTCCAGATTAAGTGTGCGGAGATAGTCTGGTGGTGTTGAGACAAAGTAGATAAAGTAAAAGTAAATAACTACACAATTTAATATTTGCGTCAGATCGCCCCTTGGTTAGCAATGCAAAACAAGAGCTTATTGGCTTTCATTGATCAGCTATGCTAATTAGCTTGGGTTAACTACATTTATTTGTAGAGCTGTAAGCGGTGGGGAAGTAATCACAGCCCCCACCCCTTCCCCACCCCCGCTGGGCTCGGGAGTGGGAAGCGGGTAGTAATACGTTCCACTGCAGACTGGGTACCAGCAGACCTCCACATTGATTCCTTTACTGTAAAAGCACGGCCTTGGCTCTTCTTTCTCCACAGCGCTAACCCATTAGTGACGAAGCCGAGGACATGGCGGAGAGAGCGCCCCCTGCCTGGTGCCTACCTTGAGAGCGTCCTGCGTGTCGTCCAGACAGTAGATCCTGATGTGGTAGTCCAGCGTCGTGCAGGTGAGGGGCCCGAAAACGGCCAGCTTAAGCCTCTTGGCGGCCGCCTTGCTGACGGACTGGCCCACCAGGCAGTAGGTCCCCAGGGTCTCTGTGAGTATGTGGCACGCCTCCGAGTCCATCTGGACATAGCAGGGGGTGGTGAAGTTCTCCTCGCCCACAACCACCACGTCCTGCAGGCAAGCACACAAACAGAGGCTTCGCTCACTATTTGTCATGTTGCGGTAAATTATATATGACACCGCTAGAGCCTCCGTCCAGGCTCACTCATGGAAAGGGAGTTGTGTGGGGGGGCCGTGTGCTTGTTAACGATAATTGCTGCATTGCTGTGTGGCCAGAGACTCCATTTTGCAAAAACAATGGCAGTTTCGATAAGTGTGGCAGTGGCACGCTAAATACAAGTAATTACTGTTTTTCTGCACAAAGACCAACTTCACTGTTCACTTTCCTAATAAATCAAGAGCGTATTTCTCATTCTTTTCATTTATCTTGGGGAAAATGTAGAGTGGCTTTAGGGAGTCCCTGGTGCGCAAGTGAATATGTATATAATTAACACCATCGTGGGTTCCCAGACCATCTGGTAGCATGCATGTGTGCATGTTTACACCAAATATGGAGCAAGGATTTCAAATATTAATGAAATAACACAATGATAATAGACGGACACTCGCACATTCGGTAGAGCAAAAAGAGGCATACTCTGTTTCTCTGGCTCACATTTAGGTGAATTAACAGAGCGGTTGCACTCTACAGTTGCTCTAAACACATGCCACTGAACCGTGTTCAAGTTTGTTTTCCATCAGTGAGATGCTGCTCATATTATTCATTTGAGCTCCCCATCACAGCAAGAGCTATACACCTATACAGCTCTTTGGGGTGTGTGTGTGTGTGTGTGTGTGTGTGTGCGTGTTTGGGAGTGGGGGGGAGGCGTAATAATACACAGTAATTATTTTTATAAAAGTATTGAACTTCCAATTAGTGATTTGCGCTGTCGTGTGCACGCACTGTATGCGACACACACAGTGAGTCTGGACGCCAGAGGTGTCTCTGCTGTTCCCATTGGCCGGATCAATAGCGAAACAGTGGGAGAGCAATAGTGTCTGCATCTGGTATTACTGGTAATCACAGCCGTTGCTGCCGTTGCCCTGCGCCGGGGGATTTCAATTATCTTGAGCTGCTGCTTTTTTATTCTTTTACCGCTATGAAGGGGAAAGTAAATGGACTTGATGCATTTGCTTTTGTGTTTTCTGCTTCCTTCACGCGCTGCGTTTTCTCAAATTGCTCTCTCTCTCTCTCTCTCTCTCTCTCTCTCTCTCTCTCTCTCTCTCTCTGCTTGCATTCCCCGCCATTGCTTTTGCTCACTCGCACGTGTGCACGGCGACACACACACACACACACACACACACACACAGCACACACACACCCACACACAACACACACGCACACACACAC